>JAZEWT010000003.1:1256553-1269190 GCA_036362905.1 Mordacia mordax
CCCCCCATCATCATCACCCGTCATTGTAGATCCGGCCCTTATCATCGTTACTCAGAAAAATAATATTAATCGCATGATCCGAAACCAAAAAAAATGTATACTTGCTATGAAATCATTTTCTTTTCTTATAAAATCGGAAGGTAATCGAAAACTAAAACGGATAGAACATTATACAAATTCCTGCATATATATGTGTTATGCTGGGTTACACGTGGAAGAAACACGTTTTGTAGTGTTTCTCATATAGAATTCTCTCATCATCATCAATATCATCAATATTATCATCACAATCAATATCATCATCATTATCATCAATAGAATTCTAATAGTAATGAGTCTATGGTTATTAGTTATTACTGTCAATACAAATATATCCGATTGCTTAAAACACTTCTACGAGTGACTACAATGGTAACGCTGCTTGAAAATACGACGAGGATTTTACACACGCGCACACGTGGGGCGGGCGGGCGGGCGGGGGTTTCGGGGGGCTGAGGGGGCGTTGCTCTGGGGGCAGGGAGGGGGCATCTGCACGGCTGAGTGCACGAATCTATGAACGAGTGGATTTTCACGCAAGCTCACGAAGCACGACGACCGTGAAATAAACATCGAGCGACACCGTAGAGATGCACGAGCGGCGGAAGAATCGCGAGGGGAGGGGGGAGGGAGCTGGATGGAGGGGGAGGTGGAGGGGGCTTAGGTCAGGGATGAGTGCAGAGGCACAGCAAGGTGTGGGAGGGAGGAGGGTTCGAAGGGGGCAGTATCTCTTACCTGTGTCTCACCTGTATGGTATCTCACCTGCGTAACCCGTATCACCCGTGTGATATCTTACCTGTGTCTCACCTGTATGGTATCTCACCTGTGTCTAACTCACCTGTGTCTAACTCACCTGTGTCAATTCTTACCTGTGCGATCTCACACCTGTTATCTAATATGGGTGCCCATTCTCACCTGTGTGGGATATCTCCCTTGCATGATCCATCTCAGTTGTGATCTCACTTGTGTCACACCTCTCGCCTGTCGCTTCAGCTGTGTCTCACTTCTCACCTTGTCAGTTGTCACCTGTGCGCACACCTACTTTATCACACCTGTGCTCATGTACCTGTGCTTTCACGCATTTGTGCTTTAAATCCCATCTGTGCTTTAACCCGTGCAGGCGCACTTACCTGCGTCAAACCCCTGTGCTCTCACGCGTGCTGATATGCCGACCTACCCTACCCGCGTCTCCCAGCACGCCCCCGGGTAGCCCCTGATCCGGGGTCCAGGATCGAACCGCATCGGGCCCCCTAGCAGGGTGACATCAAGGGAACTCGCGGCCCCTTGAAACCAGCAAGCGCGCGACCACTCTGCGTGCTCACGGGTCGGAACAAAGACAAAGGTCCCCCGTGTAGCCTGCACGCCCTGCTAGTTCAAGTGCTGTTATTTAGCACTCTATGAATGCCGACAAGTGCGTAGCAGGGCCGGCTCCATACCCAGACGTCTTTGTATCCCCGGGGGCTGATGTTGTACACAGCGCGCCAGGTACCAATTTAAGGCTGAGTTGACCTTGGGGAGGACCGGTTCAGATGTTACTCTCACGTTCAAAGCGCAGTGAGTCAACCTCGGCGCCACGGCTCCTCTTTGTATGGACACACACACACGCAAAGACAAAGATCCCCCATGGAGCCTTCACAGACTGTTGGGTCAAGTTCTGTTAGCGAGCACCTATATGAAGGTCGACACGGCACACGAGGAAGTAGGTGACCAGCACTACGCCCGGCCGCCTTTGTCTCCCTAGTGGTAATGTTTACACACTTCACCAGGTGCTAATTTTCTCATTTTTAGGCTGAGTCGACCGAGGTGAGGCCTGTGACCGATTCAGAAAATCGTCACTGGTGTTTGCCTTGAGCGGGATTCGAACTCGGGTCACCAGGTTCGCAGTGCAGCGTGAAGATTAGCCACACCACGCCCTCGTGTGCCATGCGGGCCTTCATAGGTCCTCGCTGACTGCACTCAAACGCTTGTTGCGTCGCAGGAATCCCGCACCCAGAGCTTGTAAGCTCACTGGGCACTTTCTGCTGTACTAATAAACATCTTATCATCGAACTGGCCCCAACGGTCTGTTAAAAGATCCCCGTGAGACCTCTGCATTCGTCAGACAGCGCCGACTCACTTGTTCCACTTGGGTAACACGTTCGCGATATAGTCACAGATCTGCGCGGCACAGCGACACTGGTTACAAGAGGCGCCTCACAGCAAAATGCTTCTGGGTTAGATTCGCGGCTCGGGTGCCACCTTTCTGTGTGGGGTTTCTTTGGCGCGTTCTTCACGTCTCACCATGGGTATTCGCCAGGTACTCCTGTTTCCTCCCATAGTAAAAAAAACCCCCTCACTATTGAGTCGCTGCCATCTTAATATACAGAGGATGGAAATGTTGACGGTGGCTTCCTACGTGGCTTCCTTCCCCCTCCCCCGGCCATCAGCTGTTAATTGCGGTGAAGTCTCATCTCATTGTCTGAAACCGCTCAGTCCTGTACAGGGTCACGGTGAGCCGGAGCCTATCCCGGCAGATACAGGGCGCAAGGCAAGGATATACCGACGATGGGACGCCAGTCTATCACCGGGCACTGCGGGGCAATTTAGCCTGCGAGCCGATTAACCTATGCAGCAGCATGCTTTTGGACTGTGGGAGGAAACTAGAATGCCCGGCGAAAACCCACGCGGACACGGGGAGAGCATGCAAACTCCACACAGACAGCAGCACCCGAGCCGAGAGATTCGAACCCGGGACCTTCTTGCTGTGAGGCGACAGCGCTCCCCACTGGGCCACCGTGCCGCCCTGCGTTGAAGTCTTTGAATGGAACTGCGCAGCAGGATGAATTATTATAAAGTACCGATTCTTTCCGCTGTCTCGTCGGACCCGATGGTTTTTGGAGGCGAGAGGAGTGGAACCAGACAGCAAATCATCTCGACCAAGCAAGGGAACCTAGAGTCCGTGAGCCAGACTTATCCCACGGCCTCATTTCGCCCTAATCGGGTGACGGGCGCGTTGGGACAATACTTCGAAACGAGCATTAACTCCGAGTCTCTAATTAAACAGGGTTTCAGGAGGAGCGCTCGACACGGCTATCCCGAGAGTACAGCTTTGAAAGCAATTTTCTCATCTCATCTCATTATCAGAAACGGCTTAGTCCTGTACAGGGTCGCGGTGAGACGAAGCCTATCCCGGCAGATACAGGGCGCAAGGCAAGGATATACCCACGATGGGACGCCAATCCATCCCGGGCACTGCGGGCAATTTAGTCTGCAAGCCAATTAACCTATTCGGCAACATGTGTTTGGACTGTAGCGAAAACCCACGCGGACACGGGGAGAGAACATGCAAACTCCACACAGAAAGCGGCACCCGAGCCGAGATTCGAACCCGGGAACTTCTTGCTGTGAGGCGACAGCGCTACCCACTGGGCCACCGTGCCGCCCTCTACCAAATTTGTGTTTGAGAATTGCGTTCAGCTCCTCGGTGAAATGTCCCCCGCTCCCCCACCCCCCAAACTCCTGAGCCGTGCTCGCTGGCACTGGAGGGGCCACTCGCGAGGTAATGTGGAGGGGGGGGCCCTTCCCTCTCCATCCCTTCCGAACACCATTAACCTCAGCCACGCACTGCATTGCGAGCAGTGTTGTAATGTTTACTTCGCGCCCGCTGCAGATGATCGAATCACCTCGTGTGCGCTCCCCCTTCCCCTCCATCTGTTTACTTAAGAAGATCTCGCACACGCATCCGCCGCACGAGCCACGGAAGACGATTGCGGCGGCTGACTTGAAGCACGAACGTTTAAATGTAAAATCGCTGCCATCAGCGTGTCACCGTGGTCACCGGAAGCAGGTAAATGCCTTCACGCCCGATTCACAAACTCCTGGCGTAATCACCTGGCCCAGCCGACACCTCGATGTACAATTATGGTCGTTGCTCAACACCCACATCAGCCACACGAAGCCACACGAAAGGGAAGAACCATGTTTACACATTGGTACAATAGTTAGCCCCTTACAGTACATCTGTTTAATGATTCCTTAACTTGGTTTTATCATTGTGCAATAATCGGTCTAAAAATAATTTTGTGCGATTCACGTTAGTTCTACTATTACCGACACGGAGTTAGTTTGTGTGCGACGACGCAGTTACTATTGTGCTTACTGTATTTATATTTTTCTCTTTTGCCGTAATTCCCTTTTTCCTATCGTTATTCTGGTGACCCCAGCTTGACCCCACTCTTGATAATGAGACATTACCCTTTCGAGTTTGTCACCCGGTTAAAGATCATCTTGCTGGGCCGTTGCTAAATGGTTAGTTGGGACATCTTGAGACCAGATTTTAATATTCGTCATATATTGAACAGGTGGCTGAGATATGAACTACACAGGTACATCGCCATGCATCCTGAACTCCGCATGTAACGGAGCAATTGCTTTGTTTTCTACTCACCAACTATCTCATAGATTTTAAAAATACTTTTTTCACATTTAGCCAATCTCATATGCCCACTCCCCTTTCCTTTGTCCCAAAATCTGTCCGGCTGGCGCTGTGGTTCGAACACTCGATGCGGTTAGGATCTTCCAACCCGGATCGTTCGGTTTGAATCTCAACCATGGTTCATTCTGCCGTTATACATCGGGACACCTTGGGATTGTGATCAATATTACCGAGTATTTGTCCACTTAATGCCCTCGGCCTATCCAGGAAACCGACTTGGCTGTACTGCCCCCACTCTCCTGGTTAACTCGCGGTCTTCACACGTGTGGGCGGCTCACACCTGTCCCGAAGTGATTCCCCAACCATGTCCATCAAAGCGTCTACAACAACTGCACCGGAATTAAACAACAATTGTGCTATGGACACACGTGCCCCTGGCATATAAACGTGGGCTTGTGTCTTTCCCACTCAATTGTCATGCTGACGTCTCAATTGACCTCTTGTGGGCTGGATCACCTAACCTCACTGCCCCCCCCACCCCAACACCACGACCCCAACTCCTCGTCACCTGATCTGATTGTAGGACCGATGTATCGCGTGTGATTGGACGAGGAGCTGCGCCTGCGTAGGGCAACCTGAATCGCCCCCTGAAAACCATCGCGAAAAAGCGCCGTTACCCGCGACCTCTGTCGTAAGCGGCCGCTTGGGGCAACGAGAGAATCAGCTGGTTCGCCGGGAGCGTCGCGACCACCTGCAAGCCGAGGAAACGTGCGTCGCGCGCAGCGACGGAGGAACGCGTCGTTCGAAAGCGCTGAACGGACCATCGCTTGAAATCTGAGGGGTCGGTCCCTACCGTGAGCAACTGCTGGGCAAACTACTCGCAACCGGTTGCAGAAACGCCCACACATTAGCGACTCGGTTGCGTGTAAAGACTGTGCTTATGCACAACCGATCGCTCAGGCATGGGCCGGGCGTTCAACGCCGTGCGGCACTCGGGGCAATTTTATGGCAGTCGTCACCAGCAAATGTCACCTGAAATGGTTGCCACTGCAGTTTCTGTCCCAAGCAATATCAGCGGCCCAAACGTAGGACAAATGTTATCGCTGCTACGCCACCCTCCCCGACCATCTCCGTGGGCAACTAGGTTCGATCACTGATGGCAACGGTTGCCCGAAAGTTGCCCCGCGCGTCATCCCGGCCTTCAGAGAAAGCGGCTCCCGTTGGGTTCACACAGAGCGCTGGCATCGTCGCGCGGCGGCGTCGCGCTTACGTGGCATCGCACCGAGTGGCGTCGCAAAAAGTGCGGAGTGGCATAGGGTGGCGTCGCGCCGTACGGCGTCGCGCCGCGCCAAACCGCGTCCAACGCCCGCACGGGGTTCGCGCTGCGCGGCGCCGCGCCACGTGGCGTCGCGCCACGCGGCGGCGCGCCACGGGAATGTATTCAGTTAGGAATGTTCAGGAGTCTCTAACGCATCGACCGCGCACCGTCGTTGTCGTCGTCATCGTCGTTATCATCAACATCACGACAGGAGCTATTGAACATCGACGGCTATACACGTATAATGCATATATATATAAAAACAATCGTGAACAACAACAATGACGACGAGCACTTAGAAAACAGCGGGCGGACGCGCCGCGGCGGAACGCTCGCTCGCTCGCCGGGTCTTCGATCGGATCTCGCGCGCGGAACGATCTGAGAAACAAGGTGGCGCCGCGTTAGGAATCGGGCCCTCAGAGAGCCTACAAGCCTCCTCAGGAAATGTGCCTGCTGTCCCAACAGAGCGTCGCCTGATGCACGTTTCGTAGCAAGTCGCAGACGACAGGCGGCTCATTCCAATGCCACTTGAAAAGAGGGCCCTGCATTTATATAAAATGGGGCAAGTATTTGTATGTCCTCGCTAAGGGTACCGGTTTTGAATCCTTCAAAAGCGCAAACGTTAGCTGCACAACACCGAGGCTGTTAGGGCTTATTTCAGTTTTACTTCCCACTTATTGATTACGCTTCTGAAAATCTTACGCTATTTCAGCTTTCGATTCTCGCTTTCCACTACCATGAAACCTCTGAGGCACATTTCCGTCGTCATCATGACGTCATGGGGGCGTGTTATATACTTGAAACGGGATCGCCTATAGGACGGGCACTTTAATGGCAACACTAATTCCACCAGCATCCAACCCGAATACTTTTTTTCCCCGCGAATTCGATCGAAAACCCAGCAAATAGGTAGCGAGAAGTGACGTGGGAAGGGGGGAACATGGGGGAGGGGGGAGAAGTGGGGGAGTTAAGGGCTGATGGGGGGGATTCGAGCCATGCTCCCCTCCACCCTCTAACATCCGCCACCCTATCCTTCCCACCACACCTCCAGCCGCCGCGTTCCTCAACGTTTGGTCCCTAAACGGGTTTTTTTATTTTTTATCCCCACGCTGGGGATAAGGAGGGAATGTAGAGTTATGGAAGAGGGTGTAGGGCTAGGCCTAGTAGGAGGGGGATCAAAGTGACATCGACTAAGAGCGGGAGGAGCACGTGGTGGCAACAGGTGTTCACAGTCACAATGTTAACACACACACACACACTTGTACAGGTATCCGCGTATGCCCACACACCTGCGCCAGGAGCATCATACACACCTGTGTGTGCACCTGAACATACACGGGCATCTGTGTGTGCATATATACGTGCATCTGTACACGCACCTGCACATGTGCATATACCACACCTGTGCATTTACCTGTATAGCGAAATATACATGCACCTGTAAGCACAGTTGCATATGCACTTGTACAGGTTTAAATGAACACACGCATAGCTGGACGTACAGCTACATAGGTACACACTCACATGTGCATCTATCCGTACGCACACCTGCACAGGTATGAACACACGCACGTGTACGAACAGATGCACGCACACCTGCGCAGGTACACACTGTGCACGTGGGACGTGCACGTGCCCGTATGTACACCTACACAGACCCCACTCGGCTCACCGCTGACCCTCGCTCGCTTCATCATCATCACCACCACATGCAAGAGGAGCCTCGTCGTTACGCTCAACCTGATCATTTAACACCTCCTCCCGGCTCATTAACGATCAGCAAGGGGGTGCGCGGAGGCTGAGGGGGGTAAGCCCCTCTCAGCTCCCCCCCCCGCCCTACTTGCCAAGGGGTCCTGTGTTAGAATCTCATTGCTAAACTACTGGGATTTCCAATCAAGCATTCTCTTTTGTGCTCGTTTACTGGAACACGCGCTGCACCGAAGTAGGTTTTCACGGCTCAATCTATGGGAATTGCTCTTAAGAGGAGCTCTTTCAGGAGAGCCGTGATGAGCATTCCTCCTCCACGGCTATCCCAAGAGAGTAGCTCCCAAGAGGAATACGCACTTTGTAAATCGACACGAGCGAGCAGAGGACTCGTGTATGCGTCGATTCCGCACCTTCGTGAGCGTTGACGTAATAATCACCACGCGGTGTTTGCCCCTCGCTCTCCGAGAGGGAAGCGGCGAGGAGACATCGGTGACGCCAGGACGAACCGCAGACGAGCGGCAAGAGAGCGGCAGCCACGCGGTGAGCGGCAGCCGACACCCCCAACAATTGCCCAAGCTCTGCGCTCCTCTACATGTAAAGGTGTTATCAGCCAATCAACAGACGTGTGGGTTCGAAACAGGAGCAACCGGAGAAAACCCACACGTGTGAGGGGACAACACTCTATCCAGCACTGATGGAACGGGCCCAGTCCACGTGTGTTGTTCTACTTGCGAGCCAGAGTAACGGCTCCTCCTTGGCGCCTGCGGGAAGGCAGTTCCACCTCGCCTGTGTAGTGATCCGCCAACCCCTCGTCGCTACTGCCTTCGTGACGCTAGACCACAGGCGGCCACTTGCAGCGTAGCCACCGTCGCCGCCCGGTTAACCTCATCGGACGCTTGCGATTCGCCGTCGAGGCCAAAAACACGTTAACATTTACCGATCGTCCGTTTAGCTCCGCCGTGTCTCCTCAAGCGTTGGGCAAATACCGCGTCACTCAACGCGTCCGTTTTGTTTTCTCTGCGACGAGGAACCTCCTCCCCCGATAGCGGTACCGCTCATCGCCCGACTCTCGCTCGGACTTCGTTTACAAGGGTTACCGCGCCAACCGCCGCCGCCACAGACGGGTGGAGCTGCTGACGCGGCAAACCATCCCCTCCGGAGCAGGAGAGATCGCGCGCCGAGGCGGGCGAACGACTTCGCGGCCGCCGCTCCCCCCCCCCACCGCGCGCGTCCGATCGGAAACCCCAGAAATCCGGCCTCGATTCCTTCGAGAACGTGAACGGGCAAAGCGCGCGCGCGCAACCGCTCGCCACGCCGGACGACGAGCGAGGGGAAAGCAGAGGTGGCGTGGGGGCGCGGGGGCGTAGGGGCTACGGTTCCGACAGGGCTAAGAGACAGAGAGAGATGGAACCGAGGGAACCACGCACGGAGGTTAGGGGTTTCAGGCTGGAGGCTGCCTGCTCGGTCCTACACCGAGAAGCTAGGACTATCACTAGAGGCTACATCTAGGGGCCAGCCGCCCCCAGATTTAAAACAGACCTGCGCCATTCCGCCGCCGACCCAGGGGAAACGCGGATGGGGGCCACCGCTCTGGGCCCCTGCCGGGCCCCCGCCGGGCCCCGCCGCTCACAGCGGGCTCTCCGTCTCGGCGCAGGTTGCGGCGGAGGCGGCGGCGGAGACGGCGGCGGCGGCGGCGGGGACGACGGCGGGGTGGGCAGGGTTGGCGTTGGCGGCGGCCACCGGGGCGGTGGCGCCGTCCTCCCCGTTGCAGCGACCGTTGGCGTCGCAGTCGCTGGCCGAGCGGCTCAGCTGCACCTGCACGGCGCCGGCCCTAGAGGCGCCAGGAACCGGTAGGTCTGGGCTCGGGGTCACCAGCTTCCGCAGCCGCTGCAAACACACGGCGGGGGGCATGGTTAGCAGGGGTGGAGGGTGGTGCCGGTGGAGGTGAAGGTGGTGGGCGAGTTAGGTTGAAAGATTTTTAGTTGGTGATGGTCATGAAGGTGGTCAGTGTAAATATAGGGCAGACGATGACGACGATGATGATGGTAGTAATGTTGGAAGTCGTGATGGTGAATGCGTTGTCAGTGAGTGCATTGTGAGCGTGCTATGGGTGGCAGGCTGGTGGTGCAGTGGTAACATCTGCGCCTTACAGAGAGAAGTTCCTGCCCAAGACGATGCGATTCTCGCCTTGAACGCCTTTCTGTGTGGCGTTTGTGTGTTCTCCCCCCCCTGTTCTGCGCAGGTTTCCTCCGGGTTCTCCGGTTTCCTCCCACAATTGAAATAAAAACACTGAAATGGCTGATAACATAATATGTATAATATTTATGAAGCATCTGGCACCTTCGCATCCATGTCTCGCCCATGGTCAGGCATGGAATTTGAGGAGCACGTTACAATTATGATTAATAGTAAGTAACGAGTGAGTAAGGATTGTGTAACTAGTGTGGTGGCTGTACTGTACGCAACGAGTGCACTGTGAGCGAGTGAGCAATGACCGAGTTGAACGAACATGTCACAACGACGTCACAACGACGTCACACCGACGTCACCGACGACGCAACTGCGCCGCAACGCCGTGTTCAATCGTGATCCCATCTCGCGTCGACTTGCGTTGGACAAGGCAACGGGGCGACGTACCCAATGACAAACGTTCCGATGAGTCGATGATTGCATCGAAAAGCTGCTCTCTTGGGACAGCCGCGCATTGGAATGCAGCAACTCCACAGAGGAGACACAGTGCCTACGTGTAAATAGGAGTCACACGCGACACGCGCACACTGCCCCTGATGAAAACCTCTAACGTGTGAGGCGAAACGTCGCGATGGGGTGAGAGGGGGAGCGATCGACACGGCTGTCCCGAGAAAGCAGCTTTTCGAAGCCATCATCACGCATCGAGCCGTGAAATCCTACGTCATTAGATCCGGTGAATTGGTCCATGCTTTCTGACAAACCTGTACACATATTTAATATGGAATGCTTTCCTGGCAGGGCACAATGAGTGGCACAATGAATAACACTACCACCTCACAGCTGGATGGTTCTGGGTTCATTACCTGGCTCAGATGCCTTTTTGCATCGAGTTTGCCTGTTCTACCCGTGTCCGTGTGGGTTTTCACTGTATACCCCGGTTTCCTCCCACAGTCCACAGTCAAGTTGCCTAGATTAATTTACCAAATTCTGCAGAGGATCACGGCGAGCCAAGGCGAGGCGTAGATTAGTCAGGACAATTAACCTGTGAATGTGTCTTTGTGTTCCATGAACACCCACGCAGACACAGGGAGAACATCAAAAGCTCCACACAGAAAGACACGCGAGGCAGTAATGTAGTGCGGGATCTCCTTGCGGTGAGACGCCAGCGCTACCTACTGCACCACCGTCCTGCCAATATTATTATGGGCGGCGTGGTCGTGATTGCCAGCTCGGGTGCCTTTCCGTGTGGAGTTTGCGTGTACTCTCCTCGTGTCCACATGGGTTTTCGCCGGGTACTCCGGTTTCCTCCCACCGTCTAATTGGCCTGCTGAGTAAATTGCCCCCAGTGCCCTGCGATGTATCATATAGCCCCGCCTTGCGCCCTCTGTCTGCCGGGATAGGCTCTGTCCCCCCACGATCCTGTACAGGAATAAGCGTGTACTGATATTGAATTAATAATAATATGACTATAGATGCAGGACAGCCGTTGGCTGACAAGCAGGGAGGCGGCGAGCATGGGGCTGACTGCACCGTCCGGCCACCACCCTCCCCCACCACCCGCCAGCGCTCTCCAGCTCGTCGCTGTCTCCCGCCGACTCGGCAAAGCGGCGGCAGCGGCTCCGCCGCTCGGTGTCTCCGCGCCGAGCGGTTCGCTGCGAAGCACGCGGCGCCGTCGCGGAGATCGATCTCCGTCGCTCGCGAGCCGGCGGCGCGGCCGATACCCGCGTAACTACGGCAACGCCTCGGCTCCTCCGCCGTGAGCAAACAACCGCCTGCCCGCCCGCCCCCAACCCGCCCTCTACCGCCACGCCACCCCCTCCCCTTCCGCGCCTGGTTGCTAGGGGGCGGCACGGTCTCCACGGCGACCGCTGCCCGGGTTGCCGCGGCAACCGCTGCCCGGTTGCCACGGCGACCGCTGCCCGGTTGCCGGGGGGTGGCGGGCCGGCGGGGCGGCGGCGCGGGGGGGGTGAGTGAGCGATGGGGGGGGGAGGAGGAGGAGGAGGAGGTGGTTCATCTACCTCCCTGAAGGTGCCCGTGGTGGTGAGGAGTTTGTATCCGCCGCCTATCGGAATGCAGATCATGGAGGAGAGCGCAAGCATCCATCCGATCCCGTAGCCCCAGTCAGGGTAGATGTAGGTCTTGTTGTACGTCAGAGGCTTGTACTTGATCAGAGAGAAGAGGAAGATGCCCTGTGGGAGAGACGGCGGATATCGGGGAGGGGTGCATTATTAATTATTATAATTGGGCGCTGCACGCTCACAGGTGCCCAGTTCGAGTTGCGGTTTGGATTGCACCTTCCTCCCCAGTGTCCGCGTGGGTTTTCATTCCTGGGTACTCCGGTTTCCTCCCAAAGTCCAAAGACAGCCCACTGTCCAGGTTAACTGACGTGCCCACTAAATTACCCTCAGTGCACTGCGATGGACCTATGCTGGGTATAGCCCTGCCTTGCGCCCTGTGTTTGCCGGGATAGGCTCCGGACCCCCTTCGACTTTGAACAGAATTGAGCTGGGACTGATAATGAATCGATTAATGTTGTTGTTCGTAGTATTTAAATATTGGAGACGGATAATCGCCGTCCTTCGCGAGAGTGCCCAGAGTGCCACGTGGAGCGTGTGTAAGTGTACGTGTACACTTACACATAAAGACAAAGGTAAAGATCCCCCATATAGCCTTTCAACAGACTGTTGGGGCAAGTTCTGTTGGGATGTAGCACCCACCGAGGTTTCAAACTGGAGAGAGAAATGCACTGAGCACATTAGTCAATAACAGCGCAGCCTTGTTTTTTTTAAAGCTGAAAGGAAACGTTGAGCTGTGAGCTCTTTTTAGCAGTTGTCCAGCGGGGAAAGGGTGAGGATGCTACGACATCTCCGCGAAACGGGGTGCAATTTAGTCAGAACAATTAGTCAGAACAATTAACGTACCCGCCAAAAAACCCACACGGAACAAGTGGCGAACACGCAAATTCCACACAG
>JAZEWT010000003.1:1399790-1410630 GCA_036362905.1 Mordacia mordax
CTCCTAAAAGCATCCGCACACCTGCGGCCTAACCCCGATGTGAAGCCCGGCGCCTTGCCTGGCTGCGCCCGCCCGCTTTACCTCCTCGTTGACGCGCGGGTCGCCGAGGCGCGGGCCGGCCTCGCTCCGCGCTTCCTCTCGGCCGCCCGTGCCGGGTCCCGGTATCACGGCCGCCATGGCGTCACGAGAAAACAATAAACGGCGACAATAGAAACGAACAGCGGGGCCAAGGGAATAACAACAACAACAAAGAGGGGGGGGAGCAGCTTCGCGACAGCGGCTCCCGTCAACAACAGCGGGCGCCCGGGCGGCCGCTGCAGCGGCGCGGCGGCAACGTCAGTTCCGACGTCATTTGCCTTTAAAAAAAAAAACCCTCGACACGTTCGTCCAGTACCACTGCGTGGCCTTACGGGGAGAATGCGTGCAAGGTAAGGGGGGGACGACGTTTCGGGCGATTGACCTTGGCTTCGCTGCGCAAACGCCGCCGAGTTTTGCGCCCGGCTGAGCGCGCAAGCGACGCCTCTGGGGGCCACCGTCGCTACCCCCCCCGCCCGCGAGCGCACCGATCCAGCCACGTGCGCGCGGGCGGCCAATCAGAGGCGCGGGTGCGTCTGCGGCAGTAGTAAGATGGCGCGCCCGACGTCGCGCCAACCGCTCCCCGCCATGTTATGTAGGGACGCGGGAGGGGGGGTGGAGATCGACAACGTTGGTCGACGGGCTGCTTGCGGGGGTACTAAGATGGCGCGTGAATGTCACTCGGCCGCCATCTTACGCGGGGGAGAACCGAGTGCAAGGCCAGCGTCGGCTTCACAAGCGGAACCGATATTCCGCCGCGCCATGTTAGGTGGGGAAAGCGCAGACGCGATTACTTCCGCCGCCGCCGCCATATTACGTGGGGAAATGTAGCGGTTGCGTGGTGCGCTGGCGAGGCAGGGAGGGACGGGAGAAGGAGCAGGGAGGGAGGGAAGCGAAGGCCTCCCGGCCATGGCTGTAGTGATGATGAGGCGCGCCAATGGACTTCTCGTGGCCAGGAGGTTCGAGGAGCTGTGGGCGCTCTGTGACGAGAACACGAGCACGGGGGAAGCAGCGGAAGGAAGCGGCGGCCATGGGTACGCGGCGCTCTCGCCGTCCATACCTCGGTGCTCCGTGTCAGGAATTGCGCTCGAGGGATGCTCTTTGGCGATAGCCGAGGCGAGAGTTTCTCCTCCTCCGCCTGTCGATGCCTACAAACGTGGGCGGCGAAACGTCGCGAAGCCGAGAGGAGTAACGCTCGAAACTGCTATCCCCAAAAGAGGAAGGCGCTTGTTGTTCTACAACGCTGTCCAGCTATATATTTGTACAAAAACCCAACAAAATGTTTATGTTGATGTTCTATGCTGACGTTGCCGTTCTCTCCGCAGCGCTGTACAGCGCTTTGTGACCCTCGGGTGAAAAGCGCTCTGTAAAGTGCAATTTTTATTATTGTTATTATTTATGAGTACAGTGGTGCGTCGCTTAACGCCTGTAAAGATAGCTTTTGCGCTGCCAGGCGTTGTTACAGTACATATATAAACCTCTAATACTCTACGTATTTTTTTTGATAGTCAACCGCCTATGTTATTGGCTTACATATGCGCTGTATTGTGCAAGTATCCTATATATATAGATATTTCATCTCCTGTCATTGTCATAAACCGCTTAATCCTATACAGGGTCGCGGTGAGCCGGAGCCTATCCCGGCAGACACAAGGCGCAAAGGTGGGGACATACCCACGATAGGACGCCAGTCCATCACCGAGCACTGCGGGCAATTTTAGTCTGCGAGCCAATTAACCTATGCAGCGGCATGGTTTTTTTTGGGACTTTGGCAGGAAACCGGAGTGCCCGGCGAAAACCCACGCGGACACGGGGAGAGAACTCGCAAACTCCCACACAGAAAGGCACCCGAGCCTAGATTGGAACCCGGGACCTTCTTGCTGTGAGGAGGCGACAGCGCTACCCACTGGGTCACCGTGCCGCCCATATATATATATATATTTATATTTGCTAAATACTATACAGCTCATACGTAAAATGGTGTTTACATACCGTCCAAATCACGAAACGTTCGATGTCACAACGTATCGCGGACATGACGCATGACTTGTATTGTGATTCCTTCATCATCATCACATCACCGGTATCATCACATCCTTCAACATCACTCGCTTAAAAATCCGTGTCCGAAGCAGACACCGTGAGTACTGTACTGCGGTAGCCACCGATTTAAACCATCTACTTTAATTCGAAGGCTTTCGTGACCAATGTCATCGATTAAATCAAATTTTTGGGTCAGGTCACGTAAAAAAGCATTGTGTCATTTTACCCTGCACCACCCGACACGGCCAATCAGTAAAGGTTGTCACGTGAACAGAACGTGGCCAATTCTTTCACTATCTCAGGGACTGCGAACCCACAGTGTTTTTATAATGAGATCCTTGTTGGGAGACCATCATACTAATCTAGACATCTCATTATCTTATTATAAAACACTGTGGGTTCGCTCTCCCACACACCGGTGTGCTGAGATAGTGAAGGAATTGGCACGTTCTGTTCACGTGACAAACCTTGCCGATTGGTCGTGTCGGGTGGTGGAAGGTTAAACGACACTTTTTTTACGTAACCTGACACAAAAAATGGATTTAAACCATCTATGTAATGATGTAGGTTTTCACGGCTCGATGCATTATGATTGCTTCGAAAAGCTACTCTCTCGGGACAGAGGCATCCTGAGGATGCCTCTAATAATGTCGCGAGGTGGAGAGAGGAAGCGATCGACGCGGCTGTCCCGAGAGAGCAGCTTTTCGAAGCAATCATTAAACCATCTACTTTACGCGCCTACCTGTGACCCATATTTGAGAGAGGGCCTTGGCATTTGAACATCGGGCAGGCAGCCAGCATTGGTTCAGGCCAAGCCCGACGCTGCTGATGAGACGCTGGATGTCGAAACTGGCTCCAGAGTTTTGCTGGTGTTGCGCCAGTATTGTTTCATAACCTGTGGTAATTTACCTATTTATCCAGTTGTTTTCAGGAGAGTTTCTACTACTGCAAGGGATTCATTTATTTATTGTAAGGATGTTTTCCACCAATTAATGATGAGTGTGGTGATTATTTACTTGGGAGTAAATCGGGCGATCCGAAGAAAATCCGTGAGGAGGCAGCGCCTCAATCCCGTATAGATGGAAGCAGATGGTTCAAGCCACTCGCGGTAGCGCTGTCTACTGGCGAGCCATGATATGGCATGGGAACTGGGAGCGTTTAAAATCATGTGATATTCCAACCCGCACCGCAGCAACACTGCTGGATCACAGGCTTTTACCATTATTTACCAACGAGCAGCGCTGCCGCCTCACAGCACAAAGGTTCCTAGCTCGGATGCCCTTATGTGCGAAGCTTTGCACGTTCTACCTGTGTCCTTGTGGGTTTTCTCCAGATATGCTGGTTTCCTCCGATAATCCATAGGTTAATTGGCCTGGTGACCAAATTGCCCCCGGTGGCCTGCAATGGACTGGCATCCTTGAGTATTGTGCCCTGCCTTGTGCTCTGTCAATTAAGATCGGCTCCAACTCCCCGCAACCCTAAACAGGATTAAGCCAGCACTGAGTGACTATCGACGTCCTGTAGGATATGGTACTTTCAATGATAAGGGAATAGTTGAACACTCATGATTGTGACTGACATTTGGTGTGCTGGCTGGTGCCACGGCTGGTACCGGCTGGTTGCAGGTTTCGTGCCGCACTCTGTGCCGTCGGTGTGCAGGCTCTGGCAGAGATGGACCGCTGGGCCGAGGTGCTGCCCTGGCTGCTGGCGCAGTACGGATCAGCGGAGAAACTGCCGGCGCAGGTGCTGCAGCTGTGGTGAGGAGCTTGCACCACGGGTTTTATCGGGACCTCGCACCTGCAGGACATCTTCTGCATCCGCCAGTATCTCACCTCAGCTCTTTCAGTAGACGTTCATCCGTGCCTTGATCTCACATTGCCACGTGGCCTTTGCACCTCTGCCCACCTGAGACATTTGAATATAACTGCCACCTTTACGGCCTCAACCCCTTCGTATCCAAACGCGGTACGATACAACGCACGATGCAATTTGCGACACGCACACGCCACGCTTGGTCGTGGACGAGACACGGGAGAGGAAATCACAGACAGGTGGGCAGGGTGAAGGCAGCCATGTAGGCAGCTGGCGCCAACATTTGCCAGACGCTACGTCCTGTATATTGTGAAACGCCATTTCATTAACGAGTGTTTTTTTTACTTAATGAGAACCTGGAGGAAACCCACGTGGAAGGGGGGGGGTGGAGTGGGGTGGGGACACACAAGGAAAGGCACCTAAGGCAGGATTGCAACTGCCCCAGTCCAAACTTTGTGTGAGACGCAGATGTTACCATTGTGCCACCCGGCTATGGCCAATCACGAAAGACCTCATCTCCCTACGCACTTGTCCTTCTAGATCCTTCCCCACCCTTGTCCAACTCCTGCTGTCCTCAGCATCCTGCTCATGAGCCAAATCGGCAAACCCGAGCTGGTCCTGGACACAGCACAGGCCTGGCTGCAGGAGCACGCCGCGGCCAGACACGCGGTACCCGACGCCTCGCGCGACACCGCCGCGCACAAGCCCGTCGTGGCGGGGCAGGCCGAGGATGGGTCGTGCCTCGTGGCTGAGCTGCACCTGCAGCACGTGTTGCTTCCTCTGCGGCGGTGGGGAGAGGCGGACCGGTTGCTCAGCAGGTGAGCCCATTCGGAAGTTCTGGCAGTGAGCAATGCACCGCCATGTGTAGGAGGAGCGCGAGCTTGCTGCTAAATTACTGTGGAAGTCACTTTGATTTACATCTTTATTTTTTTACGCTAGGGTATCCGGCCAAGACAGCATTCGTGGTATGGCAAGAAAACTAGATCTAATTTAGCCAAATTAAGTAAAGCTAATTGTTTAGTCGACTTGTGTGCGGCATGCCTGTATCTGTGTGGTATGGTGTGTTTTGGTAAGGGGTGGTGCGATCATTAGCGCACTACGCCACAAACCCGGAGCCAGGATACCCGCTCACCGCATGCAGCAGTGGTCACAAGTGTCTGACATGTCAAGTCCCGTGCCTTCCCTGGGTTGGCTCGGCCTTAATCCCGTGCCTAGTGTCATGGAAAAAAAAACATCAACACTAGGGAGACAAAGGCGGCTGGGTGTGGTGTTAGACATGCCGCCCCCATGTATGTCATACTCGCATTAAATGCTCATTAACAGATCGTGTCCTAATGGGTATACGGTGGCTTTTTGTCGAAATCTGTGCAAGCATCTATGTGTTTGCATGCACGTGTCTGCAGCATGGCTGACGTGTGGGAGTCCTGGCGGGGAGATCGGGCCCAAGCCTTGCTCCAGGAAGAACGAGAGAGGGCAGCTTCTATACCCACACAGGAGCCATGTGTCCAGCAGCCACAGCCGCCATCTGGCCACAGCAATGGTACCAGCCTCGCCTTCCCTAAATTGTGTAAATGCTTCAGTCAGGAAATTTCAACCAGGATCGCTTGTCGTGTATTACTACTGCGCCTAAGATGATTATGCAAGGCCCTTTATCAATCAACTGCTGGATGAATATCTCCCCACAGTGTTGGTGACCGTATTTCACGCTGGTCAGTGCGGGTTCGTGGTGTGGGAAAATACACAAGATCAGAGGCCCACCGAAGGCTGATTTTGGTGCTCGCTAAGCAAAAGGTTTCCCATACCTGGCCTAAAAGAAGTGACTGCGGTAATCAAGTTCGTCGAGCCTTGCCAGCCACGTGATTGCCAGATGAGAACATGGCTCCTTTAATAATGATTGCGCTTCTAAAGCGCGTTTAACTCGAGGGCCACAAAGCGCTGCAGAGAGCCATGGACACGCCAGCAACGACTGCTGGTCAGTGAGAGGGATACCCGTGGCACTCGAGGCGCCGGCGGTGGCGGCCGTAGAGCGGCGGTTTGGCCCACGAGATGAGATTTTCGGTGACGGACGGCTCATCGAGGTGTGACGTTTGGTGGGGGGACAAGGAACAACTGTTGTTAGTGGCGGCGGCGGCGGTGGTGTGGCTGTAACCATGACAGTGTTATTCCAGGTGATGGTGCCATCACCAGCAGGCCTGAGAGCAAGCCTTGGGGCCGCGTATGTCGGACGCTCTTGGCTGTGATGTCGGTGGCCGGAGCCCCGATTCGCCGAGTCGCCCTCTTCCTCTTCCTCCTCTCCGTGCTGCTCTTCCAAATTGACCCCGGTGAAGATTATGATTTTGCAAACACAGGCACGCAGCCTCAGGCAGATGTAACATCAAGCTCGCGTTTAAAAACTACTCAGCAACACTCCCTCCTAATGGCAGACGATGCGCATTTTCAGTCGCAGTTATTGTGACTGGGAGATCCGCTTAGCTGCAAAATAATTATCTGAACAAATGATGAAGTGGTACTTATCTCTAAACTGGCCTCGGGGCGAGTCTATCTATCTTCAGGATATGCTACTCGTTTTATTGACCATGGGGGGATGCTGTAGTACACTCCCGAACCTGGATTTTAACTCAAAGTTACTGCTCACTTCACCACCTAGTCACCTGGCCAGACTTCCACAGGGCAATGGACTGGTCACGAGATGTAAGGTGCCGAGAGGTACCGAAGCTTCACACCAGCACCCTATAAATGCAAACCCTTAACCATCGACGTGTCTGGAAGGTAAAGGTAATACCGTGCGTTCCGTTTTCAATTGCAGCGTCTCCTGCCGCCTTGCGCCCAACCTCGGCCTTGGTGAGGCTGTTGCTACGAGTGTGGAGAGCCGTGGTGGGGCGGCTTTACTCTACGCATTGATGATCTCACCGCCGTGGACGTTTCGGACGTATGGACCCGCGCGGTGGAGCGGCGATGACGACCTCGCACTGGATTCGGGGGAAAGCGTTACGCAGTTGGCAGTTCAGTCGACTATTCACACTGCATGTCGCCAAGTACGGTACTCATTTAAAGCTGCCCGTAAGTCTAGGTGCGGTTCAGTTTTGCTTGATTGGACATAGAAACTCTTTTACCCGTGGTACAGCATTGAAAGGGGAGTAGGTTCAAGTACAGGATGTTAGGAATAAACTGAATGAGACTGGGAAAATAATGGAAATTTACAAGAAAATTGACAACGGAATGACAGGGTCAAGTTGTTGGGGAAGAGAGAAGCAGAGAGCAGACACTGCAAGGACCACATTGTTTTCAGAGCGTGGCGAGAGGGATTCAAATTGGTGGTGGTCTTACAAGCCACGGGGATTACAGGATGGAGCGTGGACAGAGTTTGTGCAGCAACCGCCATTTGATATCCAAATTTGAAATCTAAGCGGTGGTTTCAGGAGACGATGTCCACAGCTCAGATACGCTGGAAGCTTTTTGTAATAAACGCATGTGTACTACGTTTGAAAGCTGTCGGACCATTCTTCGAGAGGTCAGTTCCCCACAATACATGACCACTCAGATCTGTCCTTCAGAAACACCTTTTCGAACCGTCACTCTCAACCAGAGGATTGACAACCACTTAGTGATCTGTGGAAACCACACTCAAGTGAGCCTTCAGGCAAAAAAGGTTGAGAACCTCCATTCTAGGTGGCACGGCCCAGTGGGTAGCGTTGTCGCCTCACAGCAAGAAGGTCCTGGGTTGGAATCTCGGCTTTGGTGCCTGTGCGGAGTTTACATGTTCTCTCCCCGTGTCCGCGTGGGTTTTTGCCGGGCACTCCGATTTCCTCCCATAGTCCAAAAACATGCTGCTGCATGGGTTAATTGGCTTGCAGACTAAATTGCCCGAAGTGCCCGCGATGGTCTGGCGTCCCATCGTGGGTGTATCCCTGCCTTGCGCCGTGTCTGCCGGGATAGGCTCCGGCTTACCGCAACCCTGTACAGGACTAAGCGGTTTCTGACAATGAGATGAGAGACCTCCATTCTGGAAGACTTCACAAGCAATAAGACCAGCCAGAGGACAGAAGACCCCACCAGCTGTTCAGTCGTCTTGCAGCACTTAATCTTCCAAGACTTTAAAGCAGCCTGCTTACCGTCATCGGGTTCTACACAGCGCCGTGTTCCTCGGATTATAAAATGCCATTAAAATAAGCCAAATTTTGGGTGCGTCTGACAATTACAATAGTACAATTTGTAACGCACGTAATTTAAATCTCTGGTCATGAGTGAAACAGATGCAAAGGCATGGAGACTGCATAAGGGGGGGGGGGTCATCTAGGCAGTCAGCCAGCACGAGACACTGCTTCCTATATATTATCTGCCAATTAGTTTTTTTTATAACTGGGAGGAAACTGAAGAATCCTGAGGAAACCCAATGCAGATGAGGGGGAGAACACACAAACTCCACACAGACAGGCGCCCGAGGTGGAGATCGAACCGGCCCCCCAAGCGGGACATATGTTGCAACCCTGCGCGTACGCTAACTATTCACCACCCGCGTTAGCCATGTGTATCAATCACTGCGGTCGTCACCCACCATTCCAGACACGCGCGCACACATGGGGCACCAAATCCCCTTCCTCCTGCAGTTTTATTGACAAGTAGAGTTCGAATAAAGCACTACAAACAAGGAACTAGTCTCATTCAACGCATCCGTTTTACAAAAGAAGTTTTGTTTTTTTTTCTCCTTCCCTCGATTTTCAATTGGCCGTGTTTATTGAAGCTACGTTGTATAAAAATAACGCCTGCCGAACTTTGGCGCAGCGCGGCTGATCGATGCCGCTGGCCCCCGAGAGGGCAACGCTCACCGATGAGGGCGTTGTCTTGCCGCTCACCGCTGTGCCTCCCGATGAGCGGCTTGCTTTGAAGCTGATAAAATAACGTTCTGCACATTTTGAAAAAAAAATTGCGTTTCACTCGTCCGTGGTGCAATCCACCGGTCACATCAATATAGATCTTATTAACAATTCGCTATTCACGGTAGGAACACCGAACGTGATACTGAGAGCTAAATGGATCGGACTCCTAAAGGGGAGCGTAGGTAAAAAACAAACACCTTTTAAGCCGGACGTCGGTTTACCCATTTCTACCGAACCACTCTACGGCACAGTGCTGTGGCCCTGTGAGGCCACCGCGAGATCACTTCCTGCGTACACGGTAACCGAATTGACCCCGACGAGCTTCGCGACGCGTGTCCTTGGGCTGCACCGTCCCGCGCCCGACGAACGCCATCGTGCGGACTATCTGCCCTACCTGCTGTGTGAGCTGGCGCTGAGCTCTGGCTACCTCGCTCCGATCTCGGGCCAGGAGAGACTTTTACGGCACGGCTTCCCGCGGCATTCCCCGCTGCCGAGACTGGCAAAGTAACGCGCACGGGAGTCGGGGTTTTTGAGACCCACGTTTGCAACGCTTGAGCAACGTGCGGGATTTGAACTTGTTGTACAGTAATCTCGAGGTACACTGCAATTGTTACTGGGAATGCGTCACGGAAAAAATTACGACGATTTCGCAATAAAAGGAAAAGACGCAAGAAAGCAGACAAGGTAAGTTAGTTCATTGCTTTGTCTGGAGGGTCTGAGCACAAATTAATTCGTGTCATTTACTTTTGGCCTGTGGCTAAAATTCTATCCGCAGCTCTCACTGAGATGCAAAAAAAAATACGGGTAGTTGGCAGGTGCTACCAAAATCTCCCTGCATCACGTTCCGTAACCCTAACGGGAATAATTTAAGTACGCTCCATAACCAGGTTACAGCGGCATGGACTCAGAAAACGCCTGCTGTAGACTGCACCACCCACTCCGGCCAGATCACACGTCTGCCACATCCTCCCAAGTGGGAGTTTACGCGATTCCAGAGATCGGTTCGGAACCCACGTCTAGTGTCGTCACGCAAAGGATAAAAGCATTTGTTTCAGAACTCCATATCTGGTATGAATGCGCATCCGTTTGCAAAAAATTTTTTTTTTAACCTCCTGTTAAGTCATGTTCTGGTAAGAACCCACATCTCGTATGGCTGACAAACTCTGGGAAAGCCTGTTCGGTTGGTACCCATAGCCTACCTGAAACCACATCTGTTCACAACTCGCTCCTTGGCAGAGCATATTTTGCCTGAACATTTTTCACGACATCCCATCTGAACCCATATATGGTTCAGCACCCACATCCGATCTGAACTATCTCTTCAGATCCCCGCTCCTCATCAGGACCTTTTTGCCTGAATATATGTAACCACGGACGTTCAGGACCAACGTTCGTTCAGAACTATATCCGTTCAGTACTCAACACCTTGTCAAAACCAGCTTGGTGTCAAAACCACTTCCATTCTGAGCCCACGCCTCTCTGGTCAGGACCTCTTTGGGCTGAAGCCACATCAGATCTGATCATCTATTCGGCACCGAAGTTTAACCTCAACCCGCAAATGATCTGAACTGGTACCTGTTCAAAATCCACACCTGGTCAGAAACTTTTTGGCCCGGACCCAGATCCAATCTGAACACTTGTTCAGAATTTCCCAATCTGCTCTGAACTTGCATCCGTTCAGAAACTACCCCCGGTTAGAACCTTTTTGGCCCGAACCCACGCCCAGCCTGGTTCTGCGGCGTGGCCGGGCCTGCATGCATAAATCCGCGCTCCATTACTGCTGCTACTGCTGCTGCTCCAGTGGTGACCTGCGTGACAAGAGACGGGAGAGGTGCCCTGCTGATGGCGTTTCTCTAGTCGAGACGGCGCCTAAGTGGTGGGAAGCGAGTGGGGGGGGGTAGAAGAGGAATTGGGAAGGACCCACAATCGGGGAGCCTAGCAAGGGAGGGGCGCGTCACGCGGGTTAGCAAATCGTGTCTCCTATCTCCCCGCGCGATTGCTCGATTCGAAACCCACGCCTCCTCCCGATAAAT
>JAZEWT010000003.1:1621928-1633329 GCA_036362905.1 Mordacia mordax
ACGGTCAAACGCGGTCCCTCCGACCGGGCCGCGGAGGAGCCTTGGTTTCCTTCCTTCCCTCCCCCCCCTCCGCCACCCCGCTGTCACTCACAACCCCGCTATCCACCACCACCTTATACCACCTCCCCCAACCTGCCCTCGCCCCCCCCCCTTCTCTCCGCGCGGTGCGCGAGGTCGGCCACACGTGGCGGGTGAGGCGTGCGGCCGAAGGGAAGGGGGTTTCGGGGGGTGGAGAGGGGGGGGGTTGCTTGCGGTACAGTTACGAAACAACGCTCGGTGTGGTCGGGGAACCTGACATCCTTTTCCCGTTCGCACGTCCTTGCGTCCGTTACGTTTGCGGAACCGACGGGGTCGAACCGCGATTTGTCGCAGCAATGCGCGGACTCTCCGCGTAAGCATCAGCAACCAGTGAGTAGCACTGCCACCTCGCAGCAAGAAGTTTCTGGGTTTGACTCGCGGCTCGCCTGCGTTTCTCTGGGGTTTGCATGCTCTCCTGTGTCCGTGTGGGTTTTTGCCAGGTCGCCAAGTTTAATTCCACCATCCAAAGACACGCTGCTGTGGCCTATGTTTATTGGCTTTCTGACCAAATTGACCCTCGTGCCCTGTTGTACCACCTTGGGTTTACAGTCACCTTGTGCCCTAAGTCTGCTGAGATAGGCTCCAGTCCTCCACTGCCTTCTACGCAATTACGTGGTCACTGATAGCAGTGACGGCATTTGCGCTCACGATTAATACGTTTTAGATTATTGAAGTGTTTATTTACTACTAAATATCTACTTGTTGGGTGCTCGATGAAATACATGTTTGGGTTACGTCACATAAAAATCATAAAATAGTGTCGTCGAACCCTCCACCACCTGACACGGCCAATCAGTAAGGGGTTGTCACGTGAACAGAAAACGTGCCAATTCCTTTACTATCTCAGCACACCGGTGCGTTGAAAGGCGACCCCATAATATTTTATAAAACTGGATGGGCAGCGGTCTGCCCGCCCAGTTTTAGCACGGGTGACTGATGATGCTGAACGTAGTTATCAGCGAAACGTGTGCTGAGTTTGTAAAGGAATTGGCGCGTTTTCTGTTAACGTGACAACCCCTTACTGATTGGCCGTGTCGGGTGGTGGAGGGTTTAACGACACTATTTTATGATGTTCTACGTGACCTGACCCAAACATGGATATCATCGATAATATTGGTCACGAAAGCTTTCGAATTGTTGGGTTCTGTTGTGATTTTTCAGGTTTCATGGCAAATCGTGTTGCAGTGACTGGGCAACCCAGTTGATGCAATGCGTTTGTCACCCAAGCAGCTTTTAACATTCATGCTCATCCAGAAGTGATGTTGTCTTCGCAGTGGTAGATTTTCCTGGATGGTACGGTGGTGCAGTGGGTAACACTGATGCCACAGGAAGAAGGCTCCAGTTTCAATTCCCGGCTCAGGAAACTTTCTGTGTGGAGTTTGCACGTTCTGCCTGCGTCCCCGTGGGTTTTCCGCCGGCTACTCCGATTTCTTACCACAGTCTAAAGACACGCTGCTGCACCTACATGGGTAAATTAGCCTGCTGACTAAATTGCTCCCGGTGATCTGTGATGGAATGGCATCCTATCCTGGGTCTAGCCTTTTCTTGCGCCTTTCGTCTAAAGGGGAGAGGCTGCGGCCTCTTGCGACCCTTTACAGGATTAAGCAGTCGCAGATAATGAATTACCGAACGATACTTTTTGAAATGTCTGATTGTTTTCCCGCTATGTTTTCGTAAAAGCGTCCTGGAAGCCCCATCTTAATTGCCACGTGCGCAGCCACCGCACGTCACTTGAGCCACAAGGTGTTGTTGTGGCAGTTAATTAATTTTTTGTTGGCTTATTTTTTTTTACGATTGGCTCCATCCATTACGATCCCGAAGCTGCCCTTGTCATTTCCCTGCCGCGAAGACCACTCGGCCCAGACGCGGGTGAAGCAGTCGCGGGCCGTTGTAAGCGCCCCGCGCGCCCCGCGCGCCGCGGCAGCAAGCTCGCGGGGTGGCCGTGGGTTTTCCTTGAGGGACAGTGGATCTTTTAAGAAACCCTTACTGATCGATCGTGTTGGGTAGACGTGAGTTCACGACACTTCTACGTGACCCAACCCCAAAGTGCTTTATTATGCCCACCTCCGTTGTGCCGCTGCGAGTTGCTCACATTGACAAGAGAAGCCACCGATTCTACAAATGCTCTAGACGCGTGGGCGTTGTTTGCAGGTCAAAGCCATACTTCTCCGGTTCCCGATTAGTGCCGCCAGGACGCTGCGATGGAATATAAGCACTGCTTTAGAGGTTCGTTTCAAGAGAGGCTGATAGGTAGGCCTTACCAAGCCCCTGTGTGGCATAGTTTCACAAATACCCTCATGGGTGTCGTCTTTGATCATTTAAGAGCCCGACTCGCTGAGTACCAGCACGGACGGGTTCCGTTCCCGAGTTCGTAAATCTGTGCGCGAGTCAGAACGCATTCACTATTCAATGTTATGCTGTACTGTATACGAATTAGAAGTGCACTCTCCACTTTCAGGATATGGACATTATTTGTAGTTAGAGATTTATCTACTTTAAAACCTAAAGTTGGAACAATGTTAACAGTGTACTATATACTGCATGAAACATGAAGTTGATAGAATCTTGTGGCAGGGGATCTCAAGGTTTTGCATCTCAAGCCCTGCTTAGCTTACTCTGGTATGGAGTCCACGGACCAATAGGTGACGCGACCAAACATTTGGCCGCGAGTTGAGAACCACGGTCTTTTGGGAGTTTGTTCCCAAGCGTTTGTGAGTCTGTAACTGCGCCCCCAGCTGGTATAAATCTATACAGGAGTAGTGGTGACCAGGTGAAGGCTGTCTGCTCGCGAGTCGTGACGACAGCCCAGTTAAATCCCCGGATTGGAGCGCGGGATCTCAGCCGTGGCGGCCCAGCGTCTCTGATTACAACTGATCATCTCGATGCAAAGTTGAATTTCCTTGGCGTTTGTGGAGTTCGTCAGTGTTTAAGAATGCTGTGGATTTTCCCTAGGTATGTGTAGGGTCTAGGGAACACTTCTCAGCGGTTTTGTTATGAGGAGGTGGAGATTGGGAGCGCATGATGGCACCACTGTTTATAGGTCATTGGTTGTTACTACTAGGAAACTACCTGCTCCTCAGGCGATCTTGTTCCAGTCCTCTTGGCATGACTGCATCTTCCTGTATAAACGTGGAAACGTGCCCAAGAGGGTTGATGGTGGCTGTGCACAAGCGGGAATTTTAAGTTTAAATCATGTTAAGGTTTCGTAAGAGTAATCAATAAGTGGCAAGTAGAGCCGAAATAAGAAATAAAAGCCTGAGGTTTCGTGCAGAAGAAATGTGGGCTTATGAAGGATTCGAACCCGGTGTTTGGATCTGTACGCTGGCTCGCCGGGAGGAGTGTGGGTGAGTGAAGCGTGAACTATTGTCAGAGGTGAGCGTAAGCCGATATGGTGTGGTAGGGCGTACTGGTAGCAGAGTTGCCGGAGCATGCAGTACGGTACACGCAGTAAAGGGGGGTCATGATTCGGCTGCGTACAGGCGCTCGTTAAATCTCTGCAAAGATCTTAACTTCTAGGGGACCACAGAGCTTGGGCAATTGACGCTGGTACTGCCGGGCACGCCGCCCTCCCTCCGCTCGTCCACGGTAGCTCCCCACGCTTCCGAGTCGTTCTCCATCTTCGGTGGCGTGGAGCGAATATCCTGACACCGCTGTGTGGCGGCGTTGCATTAAAAGTTGATGTTGTTATTGTAGTTGTTACGTTGCCACACGCCGTGTGTGATAAAGTCGCCGGTCTCGGTTAGTTCAAATAGCAGTGTACCCACCCCGCGGGCGATCTCGTTCGGAGTGTGTAACACGTTCCTCTGACGACGGGATAAAGGCGGAAGAGTGCTCAGGAGGGGGTTGATGGTGGCAGTGCAAAAGTGTGACTTTAAAGCTGAAATAGTGTTGAAGTTATGTTATCAATAAGCGGGTAATTAAACTCAAGCCGTAGAAGCCTTCGTCTATTCCAGATAAAATGTGCGCTTATGAAGGATTTGGACCAAGCACCCACAGTGCTGACAAACACAAACACACTTGCTGCGTCACATAGAGATGGGTGATCATTAAGGGCTGAGGACCATGTGCAGTGAAGTCACAGGCTTGGATCAATCTTAAGCCGCAGACATCGCACGATACATGGTTAGTTAGATGGTTTATTGGAGTAGCTTTTTCACGGCTCGATGTAATGGGGGGGGGGGGGTTGCTCCTAACCTCAGGCTTCCGCGCGATGCCTGATGCTGCATCCGACGTGGGGAGGCGAAACATCGCGAAAGAGAACGGAGGGACGCTCGACAAGGCTGTCCCGAAAGAGCATCTCTCAGGATCACTCGGAGGTCCTCCTTTTCAGACCCTCTTTGACACTTGACAGCTCTTGAGTTCCCTGTCCATAGCTGTCGAGTGTGGAGGCGGTGCAATCGCACCCGGGGCCCATGGGCCGGAGACGTTCATTTGCTAAGCCTGCGAAGAGCACGGGCGATGAAATCGGCCCCAACATCCCGGTTATCCTAGCTGGGCCCAGCCGCTCTACGCCACCGGGTCACGGTATTCATCACTGAGACTCGCAGAGCCAGACTAAGGCTCCTACAAAAGCTTCGTGGTCAGCGGCACAGCTGTCGGGAGTGAGCCGGCGGTGCAGTTTCACAGGCTCTGGCACTGGGGTGGGATATGGGATGGGAGGAGGCAGGTGAATTGGACCGGGCGCCCCGTGCCGCTCCCTGCTTCGCGGCGCATGCAAACCCGCGCGCGTCGCTGCGCGTAAGCCACACGAAGCGCGACTTTTTCCTTCGAGGCTCGCTCGCGCTTCCGTCAACGGTCGCGCGTGGCGAGCGATCGGACGAGCGATGGAGCGAATGTTCGAGCGGTGGATCAAGTGAACAGAGAAACGGTTTTGCAGTTTCTGGCAGTGTGTGTTTTTTGTGCAAACTTGACGCTCTGAAAGGTGTCCGGTGTTCGAGGACCTTAACACTTGCATTATTGCCAGAAATGGTGAAACAGTTTCTCTATTTACATCTTTGTTTTTTTGCAAACGTTTACCCAAAAGTTTAGCATTTAGACCTGAGCAACTAATGGATTGATGTCTGAGTTGTCCTGACGTGCTTACCTTTGGTCAATACTTGGCTAACACTGCCGAGACGAGGCTGTAAAGAACACCATCTCTGGTGTGGACCAATCAGTATCAAGGACAATGAATAAATTATCAAAGCATTTTGTTTGCATGTTTTTCCCACGAGCATTGTTTTTAGTTTTACAAACTTGACACTTTTTGAGTGACGTCCATTTGGTGTTTTTTTAAGACCTCAACACTTGTATTAATTTCATTAATAGTAAAAACTGTTTCTCTTTTAACATCTCTGTACTGGCACAAATCGATTTAAGATGGCCTGTTCGATGGCTCGATCGAGCGACCGCCGACGTAACGATCATCAACGATAAGTTGAACGATCGAAGGGCCGGTGAGCGAGCGAGCGAGCCCGCCTGCGGCGCGGCGGTCGCGGCGTCCTTTTTACCCCCGCGCGGCGGTTCCTCGCCGGACGCTCACCGCTCGGCGCCCTCTCTCCGCTGCGTTGCAGTTTCACCTGGTGCTGCGAGGACAGAGGGTGGCGCTCGAGCCCTGCCACTTCAACCTGTGGCGCTGCCCGACGGTGAGCGGCGCGCGGGCGCGCGTGAGTGTGCGGCGGATCGGCGGTTGGCGCGCCGCGAACCCCGGCGCGCCGAGTTCGAATCCCATTCGTGGCCAACGCCGGTGGTGATTTTCCGAACCGGTTCTAGACCTCTCCTAGGTTGACTCAGCCTCACAGTGAGTACCTAATGTGGTCGAGTAAACATTGACACTGTGGAGATAAAGGCGGCTGGGTGTGGTGCTGGCCACCGCACCCTTTTGTGTGTCATGTCGGATGCTATAGGCGCTCGCTAACGGCACTTGGCCCTACCCTCAGTTAAAGCTGTACGCGCGATATTTGTCCTCGGAGAGTGGCGGTAACCAGATTGTAGGCAGGGCCCTGCTCCCGAGCGGAGCGGCCAGAGACCGCATCCTCGTTTGCGCAAGCATTCCGCTGCGGGCGAGGCGATGTTGCGCGGTTCCAAGGCCGACATTGCGGCGGCTCACGCACCTTGCCGCGTGCGCTCCCCTCTGATCTCAGTGTCAAGGGAAGAACTTCTGGCAGCACAGCTGGTGCTTGCGGTGTCACCACTCCAGAGAAGGTGAATTACTCTTCCCCTCTCGACGCTCAGCGGACTGCGTTCCCACAGCAACTGGGATCCAATCTTCTCTTGCCGACTCCTGTCTCTAACACTGGCTGCAACCACCCACGCTGGCTCCTATCACTAACATCGCGATTATTATCTCTTAACACTGACTTCCTATATTTAACACGGACATCTATCACTAATACGGACACCTGTCGATAACCTTGGCTGTATGCGATTGCTAAATTTGTCACCGATCAGTGTGAGAGCTCCGCAATTTATTTTCCCGCTGTGACGGCAGGCCTGTGGCGCGTGTAATTAACTCGTGTGCGCACGTGTGCGTGTTGATATTTTGCAGAATCGTCGCACCCTTCCGCACAGGCTGTTGAGCCCGACTTGGAGAACAGCAACAAAAGTACGTGCGCCGTGGTTTGGGGGGGGGAGGGGGATGCTGGCGCAGCGGTTGGCGCAGCGGATGGCGCAGCGGATGGCGCAGCGGTTGGCGAGCTGCGCCACGGGCTCGGCGGCCTGAGTTTGATTGCCGCTCGCGGCCGGCGACACCGCCGGTATCGTCCAAATCAATGTACCGACGTCGGTTTGTTTGCCACTCGATGGGCGAGAATTTATTTCCGGACCCGTGCCGTGCATAAACGCCGCCATTAGCGAGAATATGGCACGGCCGCTCACCTCCTCGCGCTGTGCCAGCCTCCGTGGGCGCTAACTCGCCGACGGCGCCCGCCGCCGCCGCGGTCTTGTGAAGGATGTGCGGGAGACCTTGGTCCCGCTTGTTCCCGTGCGCTCGCCGCAGCTCTGATCCTGCACAACCTGAGCACGACGGCGACGGAGGAGGAGATCGTGGAGGCGCTCGCTCCGCTCGTCATGCTCTCCGCGGACAACCTGCGTCTGATCAAACAGAAGAGCACGCGACTCAATCGGGGCTTCGCCTTTCTCGAGATGCCGTCCACCCTGGTGCGGCCCCCACGTGCGCCTGCGCGCGACTGTGTGCGTGTGTGCGTGCGTGTGTCTGCGTGTGCGTGTGCGCACGTATATTCGTGCTTGTCTGTCTGTGCGTGTGTGCGCACGTGTGTCTGCGTGTGTGTGTGCGCGTGTCCGTTTGTGCGTGTGTGTGCTTGTCCGTGTGCGCGTGTCCGTGTGTACTCGTCCGTGTGTACTCGTCCGTGTGTGTACGTGCGCGCGTGCGTGTGTGTGTGCTTGTCCATGTGTGTGTGTGTGCGCACGCATCCCTGTGTGCTTGTCCGTGTGCGCGTGTGCGCGCGTGTCCGTGTGTGTTCCTATGTGTGTGTGCGTGCGCGCGCGTCCGTGTGTACTCGTCCGTGTGTGTGTGTGCGTGTGCGTGTGCGCGCATGTCCGTGTGTGTGCGCGTGTGCGCACGTGTGTCTGCGTGCGCGTGTCCATGTGTGTGCGTGTCCGTGTGTATGCGTGTCCGTGTGTATGCGTGTCCGTGTGTATGCGTGTCCGTGTGTGTGTGTGCGCGTGTGCGTGTCCGTGTGTGCGTGCGTGTGTACGCGTGTCCGTGTGTGTGTGTGGTGGGGAGCGGTGGCCCCGCGGTTAACGCACTGGGCTACAAACCCAGCGACCCGAGTTCGAATCCCGCTCACGGCCAATACCTATGACGATTTTTTGGACCGGTCTTGGGCTTCCCCTAGGTCGACTCAGCCTCCAATGAGTGCCCGGTGCAATGTAAAAATATTTGCACTAGGGAGACAAAGGCGGCCGGGCGTGGTGCTGGTTACCCACCCTCATCTGCAATCATGCCCTATCTGGTAAAATATCTCCGCAAATTTGAAAATTTCCAGCTAGTCCGCCTACCATCCATGCTGGGTTTAGCTGGGTGGGATTGAGTAAGGAGCTTACAAAGAAAGATCTGGACAAAGTCCCATTGGTGAGTCAGCAGGCGAGGCTGCAGTGGCTGAGTCATGTAGCCCACATGCTGAGCCACCGCATGCCTGAGCAATTTGTTCGGATAGAGGGGGCTAATTGGGTGCGGCACGGGCTAGAGCAGTGGTTCGCTGACCTGGCATCGAAGGAGGAGGGTCGTCAAGAAAGCTGTGGGGCAATTGGAGGCAACAGCTGATGGTGCAGGAGCGACGCTCAGGACACCGAGTGGCGCCGCGCCAGGCGGCTAAAACAACGCAAGTTGGCAGAATAGAGATCACTGGTGGTGCGTCTGCCAGTCATCTTAGTCAGGCAGCCCAGAAGACCTGGGTCTGTCCCGTGACCTGGGCACACGACCTGGCACAAGCGTCGTGGTGACTTCACGGCCACTTAACGACAAATGGCTGTTGTTGTTGTGTGTCCGTGTGTGAAAACCCTGCATCGCTGTGTGCGTGTCTGTGTGTGTGGCTGTCCATGTGCCTGCGTTTCCCTGTGTGATGCTGTGTCTTGGTGTGTGTGTGTGTGTGTGAAGCTGTGTGTCTGTGTGTGGGGAGCGGTGGGCTCAGTGGTTAGTCTGCTGGGCTACAAACGTGATGGCCTGAATTCGAATCTCGCTCATAGCCAACATCGGTGACGATTTTCTGAACCGGTCCTGGGCCTCCCCTAGGTCGACTCAGCCTCAAATGAGCAGCTAGTGCAGTGTGTAATATTTCCATTGGGAAGACAAAGGTGGCTGAGCTTGATCTTGGTGACCCACCATATATGCCACGATGATCTTCATATCTGCTTACTAACAGCACTTAACCCTCTTGTCAGCAAGCCTTCGACACATCACGTTGCTTAAAGGTGCACCTGGCCTGGCACAAGCGGCGTGGTGACGTCACTTAGTGGCGAATGGCGGTTGTTGTGGTTGTTGTTGAGACCACGTGTGAGGCCGTGTGCGCTTATGTCCATCGGTACGGTGCGTAAACATCACCACTTTCGAGGCAAAGGCGAGCAGGCGGCGTGCTGGCCGCACTCCAGCTGTCCCAAAAGAGCGGTTCTTGAGAGCAATTATCACGCTTTGAGTCACGAGGATGTGAAAAATATTCCAAAAGTAACAAGAAGTACATTTCAGGCTGCACAGTTGCAGTGTGATTAGCAGTGCCTTATTTACAGCAAGACGGTAACAGGATTCCATTCCTGACTCGGGTCCTGCTTTTGTGAATTTTCCACATTCTCGATATTCGTGTCGGTTTCCACTGGATACTCCGGTTTCCTCCCACAGTCCAGTGACACCCTGCTGCTGCTGCTTAGGCTCATTGGCCTGCTGACTCAATTGCACCGGTGCACTGCGATGGACTGGTGTCTAATCCTAGGCATAGCCCTCTCTTGCGCCCTGTGTCTGCAGGTACAATAATGATTGCATTTATAGAGTGCTGTTCACCCGAGGATCACAAAGCGCTGCACAGCTGCAGAGAGAACGGCACAGTCAACAACAACATCAGGACAGTTCAACTGAAAGTTAAACCGTAGCGATACATTCTAGGACATAAAGTCAGCAAAAAATAAATAATTCTTCAACAAACAAGGAAGGAACAAATGTTCCCGAGCAGGTGCGGGTCGGAAGAGAGCCAACATCCTGGCACGGCACCACTGAGCCGCATCAACAGTCCAAGCTGGAGCAAGGCACAGGCTCTGTCTCACCCCAACCTTTTACAGAGTTAAATGGAGATTGCTAATCAACGAATGTATGATTGAAGATGGATAGGTGTTTATTATTACAGCAGAAGTGTCCGGTGAGCTTGCAAACTCTATAAACGGGATTTCCGTGTCATAACAAGCTTGAATGTTGCCTGCAGGAGGCGATTCAGCTGTGTCAGTCCATCGAGAGGCAGGAATGTCCCATCCTCCTTCATGGCAAGAGGCTCCACGCTGACTTCGCCAAGGTCTGCAAGAGGTCGGTGAGGCTGCCGTGCTGTTTGGCTGTCTTTACACGCTTCAAGTTTAACGTCGGGTCAGCCGCGAGAGCTCGACATCAGTACAGACATCCGCCGCCGCTGTGTTCGGAGGGGGTGCAGAGTCTCTCGCAGAGAGCTGGAGTCTCACACGGAGATGCGTCTGCTCGCAGACACACATTGCCTTAGATTCAAATAGGGACCCATGTGTACTCACAGAGACTCGTAGGCACATACAGGGACCCATTAATATGTACAGGACCCCACAGGGTAGCACATAGAGCAGTAGACCCACACAGACCCAGGGACGGGGAGTAGCAGTGCATTGGTTAGTGCACTGCGTGGTGAATCTGGTCGATCCGAGTTCCGTTCCGCTGAGAGCCAAGATCAGTGAAGAATATCTCCCCTAGGTCAACTCCACCGTGAATGAGTACTTGCGTATGATCTGTAAACATCGCCACGGGGGAGACAGGCGGCCGTGCGTATTGCCGGCCATCAAACCCCGTTCGTGTGTCGCTCCGGCCTTGCCCCAGCAAGGCCACACCGGGGAACTTTGTGTTTGTGCCGCCTGCAGTCAGGAGTCAGTTGACGGGAGCAGAATGACACCCGCCGACAAGGCGAGCACTGCCATCGCTGCCGCCAGGTGGTCCTCGACGCAGGTACTACGCCTTCCATCCACGTACTCCCGCTGGGGAACTCACCCAGCGTCACGACTCTGAGCACGCGTCATCGCGATGGAGGGGTTCTGGCCACTCCTGCTAGGGTCTCTCTTGGTGAACAGGATTCGGGAGCAGTTCCCAGGCAAATAGCATTCAAAATACTCTCACTCAAGGAGATCGGCGCCAGGAAGGGCAGCCGATCATAAAATTCTGCCCCAACGCCCCCTTTCACGTGCGGGGGCAGCTGTCCAACCCGGATGAACCTGGCCACCGGCAGCAACAAGAACACACAGGTGTTCGGCCTACTCCAGGGAGGCTTTCGCTGAGTCCCAAGATTCTCCTTTGGGTTGACCGCTGTTGATTCCACACAAAGTGGTGCCCATGTTATGGTCCCCGTCGTCGGGATGGATAATTGGCCAAGTCATCCACCCCTCCACCCCGACCAGGATTGGAACTCGCGACCAGCTTGCCACGAGTTGCTTGCTCCACCACTGTGCCGTTGGGCCGGATAATGAATGTACAGTCGCTTATACCGTGGGCTCAGATACACCGTACCGTAAATGCCGCATTCCCAGTATTATAAGAGAATCGCTCTGGAGATGCTCATTCGGGATAGCCTCCTGTGTCCTTCACCTCGAGGTGGGGGGGGGGGTTGGGGGGGGG
>JAZEWT010000003.1:1811455-1821764 GCA_036362905.1 Mordacia mordax
CACCGTGACCCTATATAGGATTAAGCGGTTTCAGATAATGAGATGAGAGATGAGATGATCGCGTTTACATTTTACCAAACCCACAATTGACAGAGCGCCGAAACCTAGCTGTTTAAATTCTTCATCGCCATTAATCCTACACAGAGTCGCGGCGGATCTGGAACCTATCCCGGCAGACACAGGGCGCAAGGCGGGGCCATACCCAGATCAGGACGCTCGTCCAACGCGGGTTTTTTTATTTTAAAAATTGCCGTTAAAAAAACACATTGTATGGTAAATTAACCACGTACCCTCCTAACCCACGTGTACCCGCAATACCACAGCCAAATCTCTGGGGAGATGAGGGTCTTTGGGCGGTGCGCGGGTCGTGGGGGAACAGCGACTTGACCATACTTCACCAGTTATGGCATTTCCTCCATGAAGCTCCACAAACTGGCCTATTCTCATGCTGCATTTCCAATCGGCGTGTTATCAAGTTTGCTGTTTAGTCGCGTACAGAAAATGTCACAGTTACGTGAATTGACTGTGTTTGTTCAGAAACCTTGTGCTCTTAGGGTCACAGCGGCTTCACGGCTGTGATTGTTTTTATAAGAGTATGGAATCTTTTTTTTTTCCCCCAACCGCACTCCTATCCACGATCAAATATCCCCAGTACTGATGTCTCTCCACTGGCTACCGGTTAAATGCAGGATTGAATTCAAGATCCTCCTCACCTACAAGGCTCTCACTGGCGCTGCTCCGACAAACATCCGTGACCTACTTCAGGCACCTCCTCAACACAACTCCGATCCTCCAACACGGGCTGCTCGCTACATGTGCCCAGATCGCACCTCCATTCGATGAGTGACAGAGCCTCCTCGCTCTGCGCTGCTCCCAGACGCTGGAACAACTCCCTTCCATTGGAGATTCGTTCATCTGCGTCCCTGGACATCTTCAAATCCCGTCTCAAGACTCACTTGTTCTGTAAGGCTTTCAAGTCCTCTGGCTAGGACTGTTGATGCTGCTCACTATCATATGCTTGTATAATGGCTCGCTATTAACCTGTGCCTTGTCAGAAACACTTCTTCCTTCCTTTATTTGTTTAACAATTATTGTATGTCATTTTACTTGCTTCATTGACTTAGAGCCATTACTTTAGTTTATCCACTCAGATGTTGTTGTTGGTCTTGACATGCCGTTCTCTCCACAGCTCTGTGCAGCGCTTTGTGACCCTCGGGTGAAAAGCGCTCTAAAAGTGCGAATATTATTATATTGCAGCCCCGCCTTGCGCCCTCTGTCTGCCCGGATAGGCTCCAGTGTCTGCGACCCTGTTAAGGATTAAGCCTCTGCTGATAATCATCATTATTGCTATTCTCAGTCTATTATTTATGTATTGTACTTTGCAATCTCGAGTGCCCACTGCTTACTTCACGGGTATGGTTGGGGTTTCATCTGTGCACAAGTTGGTGCTCTGAGTTTGTTTATTTACTGTTTACGTTCATGACTACGGTCAGAGTTTACATTTGGCATGGATTGCTGCTGTGCGTTTGGTTACTGTTTGTTTTCAGGTATTAATTACAACGGTCATTTCAGACGTTTGCAGCGCAGCATGAATCCCGCATCTAGAGATTGCTGGCTCACTGGGTTAGGTGTGGCCCCGGTGCACGATGGAATAGGGGCATCCGTGGTGCATGATGGGATAGGGGCGTCCGTGGTGCATCATGGGACAGGGGCGTCTGTGGTGCATGATGGGATAGGGGCGTTTGTGGTGCATGATGGGATGGGGCGTTCGTGATGCATCATGGGATAGGGGCGTTCGTGGTGCATGATGGGATAGGGGCGTTTATGGTGCATGATGGGATGGAGCGTTTGTAGTGCATGATGGGGTAGGGGCATTCATGGTACATGATGGGATAGGGGCGTTCGTGGTGCATGATGGGATGGAGCATTCGTGGTACATGGTGGGATAGGTGTGTCCGTGGTGTATGATGGGATAGGAGTGACCGTGGTGCATGATGGGATACTATTGTCCATGAGACGCTGGTCAACACTGTTGATGCTGTTCTCAGCTGCGTGCTTGGATGATTGTGAGCCGTTGAGCTGTGCCTGCTCAGTAACACTTATTCCTAACTTTTTAAAATGTATTACTCGATATCTTTCATTGACCCAGAATCATTATTTTATTCAATTGATCTATTCTGCTGCCGTTCTCTCCACAGCTCCGTGCGGCGCTTCGTGACCCTCGAGTGGTGAAAGGCGCGTTGCGAATGTGAAATATTATCGTTACCGCGTGCGACGCTCAGACTCTCCCCGTCACCCAGGTCTCGCGACAGCTCCGCGATTCTCCGCAGCACGGATGCCTGGCCCTGCAGGCGGTCGAGGGCGCGCAGCTCCCCGCAGCGCAGCGGACCAAACGTGCCCAGCTTCTGCGCGCGGCGGCGGTGGGCGAGCGGGCGGGCGGGCGGGCGGGCGGGCGGCGGAGGCGGCGGGCGCACACGGAGACGCGGGGGCACACGGTCACATACGCGCACGAGGGAGACACGCGAGGTGCACGCACGCAGCGGCGTACGTACGCAACAAGGGTGTACACGGACACAGTGTACGCTGGGACACGGGCACCTCGGATTGTACGTACGGACACAGGCACACAGTAGTACACAACAAAGACAAAGATCCCCCGTACAGCCGAACAGAATATAGGGTCAAGTGCTATTAGCGAGCACCTATGGAGGTCGGCACAGCACACAAGGAGGTGGGTTACCAGTGCCATGGACGACCGCCTTTGTCTTCCCGGTGGCAATTGTTTACACACTACAACAGATACTCATTTGAGGCTGAGTCGACCTAGGGGAGGCCATGAACCGATAGGGAAAAAAATTTACTTGCGCGAGTGGCCATGAGTGGGATTCGATCTCAGGTCGCCAGGATTGTAGCACAGCGTGCTAACCGCTGCGCCACCACTCACGCACACAGTGACACACATTGTAAAGACAGTGTACAGTGTGTACGCACAGGGTACACACAGCGTACACACACACACACGGTGCGCACTCGGGAAGACACGGGTACTTTGCGGTGCGCAGAGCGAGGCGTGTGAGGCTGCGGTGACATCCGTACGCGCGCGCGCGCGTACCATGAGGAGGTGGGCGCACTGTGCCGCGTGGAGAGCCAAGGCCAGATCAAGGCACTCGCTGCCAGTGGTCAGGGCAGCGGGGTACAGCTCCAGACCGCCGCCAGTGGCGGACATTGCCTCCGCATCCTCGCCCTTCAGCCTGTTGGCGAGCGAACGTCGAATGACCCCGCGGACGCGATAAAGAGAGCTGTCATTATGAATGAAATAACTTACAAATAAATAACATGACTGACCGACAGCGTTAGGTCGAAGCCTAATCGACAAGTCCTGCTCCCCCCTGCAAGATCCCCTTCAATATCTCTCTGCCCCCACTTCTACCGACACCCCGTGCCATAGAAGTTCCCTCCAAAATCTCCCTCCTCCAATCCCAGCTTTGCATTTCAAATTCTGAGGCTCCTCCAGTCAGGGTGCTTCTGTCACTGTGACGTCACCCACTCTGCTTCTTGAGTTTCTCCTCTGGGGCTGTCGAGCGCGTCATGACACGCATGGCGACGCGGTGAAACATCGGCCACCGCGGACGTAGCGGACGTAGCGTCCGCCCGCGCGCGCCATCCTCGTGCAGAATGCAGGTGTTGCCGGTAACGTTTAAAAAAAAACATGTTTAACGTCGCGCCATCGTTTGTGTAAATCTTGCGACGTGTGTTGATGTGGTACTGCCGCGGCTCGATGTATGAGAATTGCTTTCAAGAGCGACTCTTTTGGGATAGTCTTTCCACGACAGCGTTCCTCCGCCTCCTCTCTGCGCGATGCGACTTTCCTGAAGCACTGGGGCAGTGCTCTGTGCACGGACACTCATGCGATCCTCCAGTTTACGTTTCCATTTACACTAATTTCTGAGAGTCCTACCGTCTCTTGCTCAGACTATCATTCTCTCACGCTCTCTGCAAACAGTTGTATCGTGTATTGAATACTGTCTTGATCATATACATTGTGGCGTGTCACTGCTGCTAATCATTTGCTGTCATTGTGAGAAGGGGTCTGTATATATTCAAATGGAATTGAATGCGTGTGCGTTATAAATTATGAACTGGATTGAAGGGGATGTGGGTCATGGATTGTGTAAATGGTTGCACATTTTGCAGATCGGATTTCGTGCACATTTTGTTTTGGAAAATTTGCTCGGAAGAGCAATAAAATCGGACGTAAAAGTTGAAAGACGTCCACGCGACATTTCCCTATCAAGCCGAGGGCCCGTCTCGCGGCGGCGGCGGGGGGGGGGGGCACCGCCACTGCGGCTCGAGCGGCGGAGCGGATCCGGCAAACTCACCGCGTCTCCGAGTCGCTCATCTCACGAGGCCCCTTCTCATCGTCCAACTGTCCCTCCCGCTGCCGCTCCTCCTCCAGCTCCACCTCCACGTCCTGCTCGTCGTCCAGGTCGGGCGAGTGGAGGAAGCTGAAGCTCTCCAGGGCGTTTTCCACCGAGAGGCTGATGCTGGAGGCACGGCTCCGTGATGTGCCACCTCCCGGCTGCGCCGCGGCATTCCCAATGTTCAAACTTTGTGTTTTGTACGATAAACTTAGACATTATCTCATCTCATTGTCAGAAACCGCTTAATCCTATACAGGGTCGCAGTGAGCCGGAGCCGAACCCAGCAGACACAGGGTGCACGGCAGGGATATACCCACGATAGGACGCCAGTCCGTCACCAGACACTGAGGGCAATTTAGTCTGCGAGCCAATTAACCTATTCAGCGGGATGTTTTTTTGGATTGTGGGAGGAAACCGGAGTGCCCGGCAAAAACTCACGTAGACAGGTGGAGAACAAGCAAACTCCACACAGAAAGGCACCCGAGCCGAGATTCGAACCCAGGACCTTCTTGCTGTGAGGAGGCGACAGCGCTACCGACCAGGCCACCGGGCCGCCCTTGTTAACTTAGTAAGATGCTAATTACACGATTGGACAGAGCCACAGAGCAACAACGCCCGCGACCTTGAAACAAATGCACTCAGTGCCTGTAAGTAGTAGCGCCTCCCTTCACGCAGGGGTTCCCAGTTCCCAACATTTTATTACTTTAAGTCACCACTGGGCCCACTCAGGTCTAGGCCTCCACGGACTGGAAGGTGGCACTCGCGGCCCACTGATGGGTCGCGACCGGCCGCTTGAGAACGACGGCTCTGTGGGAATGGCAGGAATACAGTTACACTCGCGATTGATTAGACGTACAAATGCACAAACCTGCAGAATCCGATCCAGGTTGGCAACTTCTTGTTCAAACACCTGAAGCTCCTTGTAGCGCCCCCTGCAATCATCCAGCACCGAGCAAAGCGTCTGCCAGGCCTGCTCGAGACCCGACCCTCCTAGCTCCTTTCCTGAATCCTCCCCCATGATTACTGCACCCCGCACGGGCACAGGTTCAGGCGAGGACCCAGGCCTAACCTGCTCGGTTGGGCCCGAGGTTTCTTTGGTTTGGTCGTTAATCCCCGAGGACTCGGCGATTGTTTCGTTTTTATGAGAATCTTTGGCGGCGCTCGATTCCCCATCGCACGGCACTACCGTGACGTTGAAGAAATGTACGATGTCTTTTGATTTGTCCGTGAAGAAAATCTCATTGGGGTTGGCGCACAGCAGAAGGCCATCCTTGCCCGTCCTAGGCTCGCGGGTTAAAATTCCATCGGGGCGTGCCTGTGGCGAGTATTTTGGCGAGGAGCTCTCACCGACCGTGGCATCGCCCAGGCTGGAATTTTCCGTGACTGCCGATTCCACCATTACGACTGCCTTGTTCGTGTCCTTCCGCGGACCATCGTTGGCTGTGGCCTCCACCGAGCCCTCGGTCGCTTCCTCCCCAGTTCCTCCCTCATCCGGGGAATCCTTACGGTCTGCCGCTGTCGCCACCGCACCGAAACTTCCAGCCTTTCCGCCGTGCTCTTCCAGCGAGTCCACACTGCCCTCGCTGATCTGGCTGAGAGCGCGGCTGTAGGTGAGAACGCCATTGCTCACGACCGGTTTCATCGCCCGCTCTTTCCCGTCGGACGGCGGAGAATTGTCTGCGCTGGGCGGCCCGCAAGGGCCCGCCTCCCCATTCTCCACATGCAGCTCCCTCGGAGGGGAAACTGCGGCCGCGGCGGCGACATCCGCATTGGCAGAAGAGGGAGTTTCCGGCTCGTGTCCGGAACCGGAGCCCGGCGCGTCGTGCTCCGGGATCGGGAGCTGGTACTCGGGGATCGTGCGCCGTCGGCTGCTGCCGCTGGCGTCGAGCGGAGTCCGGGGACTCACGGAGCCGTCGGTGGAGTCCGACGAGAGCGAGGAGGTAGCGCCGTTCTCCAGCTCGTCGTGACGACGCAACATGTTCTGCGAGCGAAGGACAACATCGCGGAGAATGAACGGGCGCTAAGCCACACAAAGGATCTGAGTGCTGGTTGCTGGGCGGGAAACGCCGCGGGTGTCAACTGTGGCCGTAATAGCGCGGGCGTAACCGTGTGGCCGCAATCGCGCAATCGGAATCGTGCGGCTATGAATGCGCGGTCGTAACCGCACGGTCATAACCACGCAATCGTAACCACACAATTGTAACCGCGCAATTGTAACCGCGCAATCGTAACCGCGCAATTGTAACCGCGCAATCGTAACCGCACGCTCGTAACGAGCGAGCTGGGTGTTGCGGCTGGATATTGCGGCCGGGTAATGTGGCCGAGTGTTGCAGCTGGTTGTTCCAACCGGTCGCCGTGGCTAGGCGTTGTGGTCATGTGCTGTGGCAGGGTCTTACTGCGGGGTGTTATTATCAAGAGTCGCGGCCGGTGTCGCGGCTGAATATTGCAGAGGGGCTACTCGGCCGTCATTGCGGCTGGGTGCCACTGCGGGGCGCTACGTTCTCCGTGTGCCGCGGGCGGTGCGCCGCAGGCTCACGTAGAAGGCCTGCTCTCGCAGGGATGGCGTGTCCGGGGGGCTCTGGCTGTACAGCGACAGCCTCTTGCTGGCGGATGACATCTTGCCGATGGTGCCCGGAGTCACAGCCTGGTCTTCCTTGTCGAACGGACTGCGCAAAGGGAGCAGGGGAGCGATGACGGGGGGTGGCAGGGGACGAGAGTTACGTGTGGCGTTGTAACGTTGAACAGTTTAGACATTTCTTGCGTTGCAGGAATCCCGCATCCAGAGCTTGCAAGCTTGCTGGGTACTTTCTGCTGCAATAATACACATCTATCGGCCTAGTATTAGAAACTTAAGCCAGTGTTAGAGATAGGAGCAAATAGTAGAGACAGGAGCCAGTGACAGAAGACTGGAGCCAGTGTTGCATCGCAAGAATCTCGAATCTACAGCTTGCTAAGTTCACTGGGTACTTTCGTCTGTAATAATAGACATCTATCCATCAACTGACTCAGGATATCTGGTCTCTGGATTGGAGTCTTGAGTAAAACTCGACGATGGAATCAAGATTTCAAAAACCCCGTTCAGCTGGGGTCTCAGGACTCGGAGCCTTGAATCCGATCTTCTGAAACTCACCTCCAGGTGACCTCCAAGTTGAGTTTGATCGTCCCCAGGTCATTGATGTCGACGGCTACGAGCTGAGGTCCCACGGTGAGCAGGTCCTTGGTCTCGCACACAACGCTGCCCACCACCACGTGGGTGGCCAGGCTCTTAAGCTCCGTCACCTATGGGAGAGATAAACGTTGGCCAAGCCCTGCTGATGAGGTCTCATCGAGGTGGAGAATCTTCCACTGTGAGCAATGGGCGCAATGCGAGATGACTTTCATAAATTAGACATTCCTATGGTGGGGACCAGTCCATACATATAATGACCAGGGATGATGTGTGAAACTACCGCAACCATTGATGCTATTTATGACGATGGTGCTGCTGATGATGTTGGTGATGACAGTGATGATATGAGGTTGTGTGAAGAACGCTACGGGGCTGTTGGAGGCAGTCACCCTCCCAACAACAGCCGAAGGCGGAGGAGGAGCGCTCACAACAACGAGCGGAGCGCCGGGCAGATAAAACACAGCGAGTTGGCAAAGTGGGGAGCAGAGGTGGTACATCTGCCGGTCATCTCAATCAGGCAACTCGAGGCGAGGTCCTGTGACCTCCTACCAATCAGCCTTCGACACTTCAAGTGATATTCTCAAGGTGCACCTGGCCTGGCACAGGCACGGTGGCGAAGTCACCGCCACTTATGTGGCAAAAAGCGGCCGTTGTCGTTTACGACGGCACTGCCGACGGCGCTGCCGACGGCGCTTACGACGTGGACGAGGTTGTCGTGCGCCGACACCTTGATGTGGAGCAAGTCGGAGATGAGAGGCACCAGCAGCGTCTCCTCGCTGTCCCAGCTCTGCTTGTCGTCCGAGTCGATGCGCCCGCGGAGCCTCCAACGCTGGCGCCCGTAGCGCATGAAGATCTGGCAGACGAAGATCCACCCGCGTAGCCTTCACGGTGGCAAGTGCTGCCAGCGAGCAGCGCCTATGAAGTGCCGGCGCGGCACACGAGGGGGTGGGTGGCCAGCACCACGCCCGGCCACCTTTACCTCCCCAGTGGCGACATTTATACACTGCACCAGCTAATCCTCACTGTCCCTAAAATGTCCTTCTATAATTTATTTCCACTATTTGGCTTTCAGTTGAAATGTCCTGATGTTGTAACGGACATGCCATTCTCTCCGCAGCTCCGTGCAGAGCATTGTGACCCTTGGGTGAAAAGCGCCTTAGATGTGCAATTCATAGTATTATTATTACTCGGTTCATTTATTAAATCAGCCCTGAACCGGGCCCAGGACCGGTTCAGAATATCGTTACTGGTGTTGGTGGTGGCCGTGAGCGGGATTCGAACTCAGAGCGCGGGGTCTGTAGCCCAGCGTGCCAACCGCTGAGTAATAGTAACGGGGAGAGACTCGGCATCTTTAACTGCAAGGGATGCGTGAGTAGGTGGTCGGTAAAGTGTCGGTCAATTTGTACTTAAGCTGAACGGAGCCACTGCTAAGAAGTTATTTTTTAACAGTTCTCATCTAATCTCATTGTTAGAAACCACTTAGTCCTGTACAGGGTCGCGGTGAGCCAGAGCCTATCCCGGCAAACACAGAGCGCAAGGCTGGGATATACCAACGATGGAACGCCAGTCCATCGCCGGGCACCGTAGGCAATTTAGTCTGGAAGCCAATAAACCTATGCGGCAGTGTGTTTTTTGGACTGTGGGAGGAAACCGAAGTGCCTGGCGACAACCCACGCGGACACGGGGAGAGCATGCAAACTCCACACAGAAAGGTACCCGAGCTGAGATTCTAACCCGGGACCTTCTTGCTGTGAGGCGACAGCGCTACCCATTGGGCCACCGTGCCGCCCTTATTTTTAACAGTCCAGCGATAATAAGTTCCAACTTCTCAGGGCACCGAGCACGATTTCGTCATGACGACAAGCCTGGACAGAATGTCGTTGGACTCGTGGAGGAAACCGGGGTACCCAACAAAAACCGCATGCGGACTGCGCCATGCAGAAAGACGGCACCCGAGCCCGGAGCTTTGTTGCCGCGAGGCGGCAGCGCCGCTCTGCGCCACGCCACCGTACGTAACTCCAGCGGTGCTCCCTGGCTGGGAACGTATCCCCTGGGTTAACATCACGCTCTATGGCAAATCAGAGTTCGCTTTCGGTCATTTCCGGTTCGGCAGCGGCTGCCGGGAAGGCGTCCCCTTGCGCGCGTGGTGGAGGATTTCCCGCGTCAGCGGCCGCGGCGGCGACGATGGCGCTCACCTCGTACTGGTCTCCGGGGCAGAGACGCGCGAAGCCGGCCAATCCTGGGGACAGCGCCGATACGGTTAGAACGTTGCAGGCGACGGCTCGCCGCCGCCGCCGCCGCCGCCTCGCTCTCAAAGGATGCGCGGGCGGGAAACGCGGGGGAGGGGGGGGGGAGATGTGGTGCAGGTCACGCAGCGGGCAGGCGGTAGCATTTCAAAACACTGTTGTGCTGCTGAAATGTTATGATCGGCCAAAAAGTGAGGGAGGGGGGATGGGTTTTCAGATAAGGGAGGAAACCGGAGTACCCGGCGAAAACCCATGCCGGGAGAACGCGCAAAAAGTCAGCACAGAAAGGCGGCAGCCCGAGCCAGGGGTCGAACCCGGCGGCTTCTCGCCGATCGTTTACGGACGTGCGAGGGAGGGGGTCGTGGAGGGAGAAACGTGGGGAGCCGGCGGATGGTGGGCGGAGGCGCCCACCTTTCATGCGAATGTGAAATTCTCCCAGGAGGCTCTCCAGCTCGTTCTCAATAACGCACAGG
>JAZEWT010000003.1:1841768-1857131 GCA_036362905.1 Mordacia mordax
TTATAGCTTAGGTGGAGCTGTTAACGCTATGGGTACTTTTATTGCCAGTATACATATATAAGATTACAACAGGTTTTACCGTATCTGGCGATTATGCAGGTGTTAACCTGCCGTTCGTGTATCCTTGTTGTTGCTGACGCCCTTCTCCGCATACCTCTGTGCAGCGCGTTGTGACCCTCGGGTGAAGAGCGTTCTAGAAGTGCCAATTATTATTACTAATCCAGCATGTGTCAGTGTGTGACCGGAACTGACCCACGCAATAACACACAACAATCAAATATACTTACAGCAACAATCTATGTATATATGAAGCCCTAACCGTATGAAACTATGGATAATTTTGCCAGTGTATATTTAATAATAATGATAATTGCACTTGTAGATATGTATGAAAGAGAAATTTTTTTTTACCATTTCTGGCAATTAAACAGGTGTTAAGATCTTAAAACACCAAAATAGCTTTTTTGCAAATTGGACACTGTGAAAGGTGTGCTATTTTCGGTGTTTTAAGATCTTAACACCTGTATAATTGCCAGAAACGGTAAAAAAAAACCTTTACTTTTTTAATTTACATCTAATCGTATTCGTAAAAATGTACCGCACCACGCAAGATTGCGCATTTAAACGAACTCACACGGCTATCCCAAAAGAGCACCTCTTTAAAGCGGTTTACGTTTCGGGGTAATGACCCTCGCTCCTAGCGTATAGATAGGCCAGAGAGATTGCGTGGAGAGCGCTCTGCATTGAGATAATAATAATAATTGCATTTATGGGGCACGTTTCACCCGAGGGTCACAAAGCGCTGCACAGAGCTGCAGAGAGAACGGCAACAACGACATACGAACGGAGATGTGTTGCCTGTGAACTTCAGGGTTCTCCAAATGGGACATCCGGCAGAAAGTGTGGGACCACCTGGAGCTCAATGACTTGGCAGACTTTCCCAGGCCCGTGCACCATAGGATTCCAAACTTCAAGGTGCGTTCTTGCTCAGTCCTCCCGAGGTTCCCCAGCAATTCAGTGCCCTGGCCCCGTAGCTTGAGTAACTCTAGTGTCTTTACGAGTCCTACACTGTTGTGCACCAGCACACGAGACCTGCCGATTGGCTCTGGAACGGGTGGTAACATCCGCTGCTCCGAACATTTCTTATTCCCGTGAGGCTTCTTCTGATGATGCCCTCAGCGTGCAACGCGAAACGTCGCCAAGGAGAGAGGAGGAACGGTCGTCACGGCTATCCCAAAGAGCAGCTCTAAAGAGCAATTCTCATTTCACTCTATGTTAATAACCGGCCGATGTGCCGATGATGTAACTTGCCAGCAGTACCCCGTTGTGATATCGATATCGTCACCGATGATGTCACCGATGATGTCGCCGATGATGTCGCCGATGCCGAGCGGACGATGATGATGACGACGACGACGACTCTGCGAGTGACCTCTCGTCCCAGGGGTCGCACGCTGCCGCCGCGGGTCTGGGCCGCCTCCGTGCGTTTTCCTCCGCGAGGACCGTGAAGGTGAACCCGGATAAACCGCAGGAGGGCGCGCGCTTCCTCGCGCTCGAAGTGAGTGCGTGACCGTCTCTTCTTCTTTTCCCCTTCCCCCCCCCCGCTCCGCGCCGTTCCTCCCGCGGTTCCCCTCGCACCGATGCAGGGTTCGTATCGCGCCGCGGGAAGGATCGCAGGCGTCGCGGCTTTTGCGGCGGCCGGCGCCGTTAAGGTGGACCCCGATAAACCGCTAGAAGGCGTCCGGCTGGCCGCCCTGGAGGTAACCGCATTCCGCGTCAGCGGTGGAAAACTTTGTCCGCATACCATCGTCACCGTGCTCAGACTGATATGATGTTTCATCCATCAATTTTCCGTCCAGTAGAGGGTCGTGGGTGATGCCAGAGTCTATCCTGGCAGGCACAGGGCACAAGGCAGGGTGATGCCTTGAATGGTATGCCAATCCATCGCAAGGCACCAGGGGAAATTTAGTCCGGAGGCTAATTAACCTAGGCCTTATGTGTCTTTAGACTATAGAAGGCAACTGGAGTACCGAGTGAAGACCCACACGGACACAGAGAGCGCAAACACTCCTCCCAAATAGGCACCCGAGCTGGGAATCGAACCCAGGGCCTCGGTGTTGTGAGACGGCAGGGCTTCTCACGCCACCACTGCCACCCCGGTTGAGAACTTCTAATGTTTAATTTCAGATGACCTGCCGCTTAATTTCACACAACTTTATTTCGCATTCCTGGCGGTCGCATGAGGCCGACCAGAATCAGACGGTCTGTAAACAATGTTTGTCCGTCACTGTAGCAGAGTGTGCAGCGGTAACATCCGCGCCTCACAGAGAGAAAGTCTCTTCCAAGGCTGTTCGATTCCTTGCCTCAGGCGCCTTTCTGTGTGGAGTGTGCGTGTCCTCTCCCCCTATTCCAGGTGGGTTTTCTCTGGGTTCTCTGGTTTCTTCCCACAATCAATAATGAAAAAAAAATTGGACGATAACTTAATATATAGGACTCAGTGTCTGGCAAATGGTGCCCGCTAACTAATTAGCTCCCTTCCCTCCCTCGCTGCGGTTTCCTCGCTACGCCTCTGAGTCGTTAATTCTTCGAATGAATACCTTGAATATTGACCGACTAGGTGGTGCAGTGGGTAGCGCTGCTACTTCCAGCAAGAAGTGCCTGGATTTGGCTCCCGGTTCAGGTACCTTTCTGTGTGTAGTTTGCGAGTTCTCTCTCTCCCCGTGTTCGCGTGGCTTTTCGCGGGGTACTCCGGTTTCATCCAACTGTCCAAAGACACGCCGCTGCCGAGGTTAATTGCCCTGCTGAGTAAATTGTCCCCCAGTGCACTGCGAGGTTACTGGCGTCACATTTGGGTATAGTGCTCTGTCGGCAGGGATATGCACCGGTCCCCTGCGACCCGATACGGGATACTGAACTGATGTCCCACGCGTTATGATCTGTATGTTATTCGTGAAGGAGGTCAGAGATGCTTCATCTCAAGCCAATTCCTCTGTCCACTCTCCCATCCCCTGTTCTCATCCATAATTGCCTCCTAGCTTTTACTGAACAATCCATCTGTTGAACCTGCGTTTGGTAATAATCTTTCCACATCGCTGCTTCATGTTCATGAAATCCTCTCATCTACAACCGGGGTTCACTCTCTTTAAATTTCTATTCGACCAAAACACAGAGCTTATATGCACCTCTACCTCTATTTCAGGGGGCTCTTAACCTAATGTAATGTCAGCTCTGTCTTGTTCCAATTCACACGCGTTTTTATTTACCAGCCACTTTAATTCGAAGGCTTTCGTAACCAATGTTATGGATGAAATATATTTTTCTGGGTCAGGTCACGTGAAAGCTGTTAAACACCTGGTTATTTGTGAAGTATTCCCAGCGGGCCTCACGCTCGTCCGCTGAAATATTTAAGTTTCTGCCGCTACTGCTGCTGCGCTCACACACCACGGATGCCCTTTGTAAGACAGCCGCGTAAGCGGGTAAACAGTAACAGGCCGTGTAAACCAATGAAACTCAAACTGAAACTCAAATCCCGTCCCTATCCCCCCATCGCCCGCCTCTCCCCAGGCTCGGAAGACGCTGCTGGTTCCCACGCCGAGGCTCCGATCCGGGCTGTTCAACCGGATCGTTCCGCCGGCCGGCGCCTCCAAGGCCGACCTGCGCCGATGCGCCACCTCGCAGGCACGGGAGCCGGCACGTGCACCACACTGGCAACACCGCGCGCATCCGCGGATTTCAGAATGGCTGTTGTGCTCCGGTAGCCAGGCAGATAGATGATAGACAGATGTTTATTATTACAGCTGGATGTACCGGGAGAGCTTGCAAGCTCATAAGGCTTTCAAGTCCTCCGGCAAGGACTGTTAATGCGGCTCACTGTCGTTGTGCCGGGATGATGGCTCGCTGCCGACTTACGCCTGCTCGGGAACATTCCTTCCTTTTTTTTGCTTAATAATTATTTGTCATTTTATGTTCTTCATTGATTTATAGCCATTATTTTACTTTTACTTGATTTACTCTGATGTTGCTGACATGCCGTTCTCTCCACAGCTCTGTGCACCGCTTTGTGACCCTCGGGTGAAACCCGCTCTAGAAGTGCAAGATATTATTATTATGAGTACCCGCTGCACGCGAGTTCACCTCTCACACCGGATGGCCCTGACCGTGACCTTTGCCCCCCCCCCTCCCCGCCCGCCTTGGCGACGACGCAACAGGGCGTACGTGATTTCAGTGTCCCGCTTGGGCTGGAGTCCGGCGTGCGAGTGGATCTGGTGGTGGTCGGCTGTGTCGCGGTGTCTGTGAAAGGTACACCGCACCCCCCGTGGCCCTCTCGCCAGGCCACTGCTGGATGAGTTTACCGCGGTTGTGAGTTCGATATTGGATCATATGCCTGCTGGGTTAGTCAACGCAGCCGTTCTCCATTAGACCAGTGTCGCTCTGTGGGAAGGTCACTGGCGGTCGTCACGATTCTAGGGTCGCAGTTTGCAAGCTAGTACCCGATTCTCCTTCACAGATTATGCAGATTCACGCCACTCTCATCTCATCTCATTATCTGAAACCGCTTAATCCTATATAGGGTCACGGTGAAGCCGGAGCCTATCCCGGAAACATAGGGCGTAAGGCAGGAATACACCCGACGACGGGACGCCGGTCCATCGCCGGGCATTGCGGGACAATTTTAGTCTGCGAGCCAATCAACCTATCCAGGAGCATGCTTTTGGACTGTGGGAGGAAACCGGAGTACCCGGCGAAAACCCACGCGGACACGGGGAGAGCATGCAAACTCCACACAGAAAGGCACCGGAGCCGAGAGACTCGAACCCGGGACCTTCTTGCTGTGAGGCGTCAGCGCTAACCACTGCGCCACCGCGCCGCCCAGATTCACGCCACTGTGAATTGTAAATGTACGCTTCATCACACATGGCTCGGTATTCGTTCAATGTCGAAGTCGGTGTTCATTTGTAGACGAAACGATTCAGAGGCGCGGGAAAAGTGCAGAGAGCTTGGGAGGGGGAAGACAGGGGTGAGCCGGCGCCTACCCGCCAGACACTGCGTCCCGTGTACTGTGGTGATATTGGCCGATTGATGAGTGTTTTTTTTTTGTTGTGGAAGAAAACCAGAGAACCCGGAGGAAACCTACGAACAACTCCACACAGAAAGGAATCTGAGGAGGGAATCGAACCATCTTGGGAAGGACGTTTTCTCTGTACCACCCTGCCACACCACAAGCACTCCAGCTAGGACCTCCATTGGTGAACAGGTCTGGGGGGAGATTCCGCATATAATTAATAATAATAATAATTACACTTCTAGAGCGCCTTTCATCCGAGGGTCACAAAGCGCTGCACAGAGCTGTGGAGAGAATGGCGTGTCAGCAACAACAACAACATCAGAGTAGATCAATTAGAGTAAAACAATGGATATAAATCAATGAAGGACATAAACTTACAAATACAATAATTGTTAAACGAAGGAAGGAATAAGTGTTCCTGAGCTGGCGCGGGTCAACTGTGAGCCATCATCCGAGCACAACAACAGTGAGCAGCATCAACAGTCCTAGCCAGAGGACTTGACAGTATTACAGAACGAGTGAATCTTGAGATAACGATACGAAGACCTTCCCACTGGGCGGCGCAGTGGCCCAGTGGTTAGCAAGAAGGTTCCGGGTTCGAATCTCTCGGCTCGGGTGCCTTTCTGTGTGGAGTTTGCATGCTCTCCCCGTGTCCGCGTGGGTTTTCGCCGGGTACTCCGGTTTCCTCCCACAGTCCAAAAGCATGCTCCTGGATAGGTTGATTGGCTCGCAGACTAAAATTGTCCCGCAATGCCCGGCGATGGACTGGCGTCCCGTCGTCGGGTGTATTCCTGCCTTACGCCCTGTGTTTCCGGGATAAGCTCCGGCTCACCGTGACCCTATATAGGATTAAGCGGTTTCAGATAATGAGATGAGACCTTCCCACTGAAGGAAGTTGGCATCAGGAAGGGCACCCGGCTGTGAGATTCTGCTTCACTACTCCCACGGTTTGGGGGAGACATCGAACAACCCAGGTCAACCTACACTGGCAACAGCCGGGCTCCCGGCGATATTGGGGCCAATGAAGAGCAGTCCCGCGTCCTGGCTCCGCTGTGTCTGCCTGCAGGCTGGCGCATTGGGAAGGGCGAGGGATTTGCTGACATGGAGTTTGCCATGATGGCCTGCATGGGCGCTGTGGACGATACCACGGTGGTGGTGACCTGCGTCCACGACTGCCAGGTCTCGCGCGCACGCGCGCACGCACACGTACGCGTGCACGCACACGTACGCGTCGACACGTGCAGGTACAAGATGAGAATCCCCCGCCCCCGGCGTAGCCTTAATAGACTCTTGGGGAAAGTGTTGTTGGCGAGTAGCGCCTAAAAAAAAGGCCGGCGCGGTGCATGAGGGGATGGGTGGCCAGCACAGCGTCCGCCCGCGGTTGTTGTTTACGCGCGTTTGAGGCTGAGCCATGGGGAGGCCCAGGATGATCACACGTGTGAGCCGCGAGAGGGAATGGGCCTGGGTCGCTGGGCTCTCAGCGTAGCAAGCTAACCGCCAGACTACCGCTCCTCACACTGGCAGGTGGTGGACATCCCGGACGAGCTGGTGGACACTCACGACCTGACGGTGAACTACATCCTCACCCCAACGCGCGTCATCAAAACAAACTGCAGCTCCCCCAAGCCTCGCGCAATCATCTGGTCCAAGGTCAGTTCCTCCAGCACTGTGTGCGCGTGGTTGAAGTTCACCCACACGTGGTCTGGTGGCAATTGTGCAGCTCCATAATAAAGTACTTTTGGGTACGCGAAGTCTAAAATTGTCTTAATCACTGCTTCATCCGATACGGCCGATCAGTACGGTTTTGTCGCGTGAACAGTGTCAATTCTTTCCTATGTCAACAAACCCGTGTGTTAGAGAGAGACACGCCGGTGTGTTAGAGACACACCGGCGTGTTAGAGAGAGACACGCCGGTGTGTTAGAGAGAGACATGCCGGTGTGTTAGAGACACACCGGCGTGTTAGAGACACGCCGGTATGTTAGAGACACGCCGGTGTGTTAGAGACACGCCGGTGTGTTAGAGACCGGCACGCCGGTGTGTTAGAGAGCGGTACGCCGGCGTGTTAGAAAACAGACAACTCTTACAAGAGAGTACAATGTTTCACTAATAGTTAAATTCAGCTTCATCTGGTACCTTAAACAATTACACAGTCCAACCCAAAGGTACTTTATTATGAATAATATTGGTCTTGAAAGCCTCTTAAACATAATAATACAGATATAGCCCAAATAGACACCCTTTACAATCAATCCTACGTTAACCACACATACGTGTGGTAAATAATGCACACATATGCATTGATAATCTATACATTTCCCTTCATATTTATTGGTCGACTTCATTTATGGCTGTCTTTCCAGTGCTTTAATAATAATAATTGCACTTCTAGAGCGGTTTTCACCCAGGGGTCACAAAGCGCTGCACAGAGCTGCGGAGACGACGGCGTGTCAGCGCAACAACAACAACGACACATGAACAGCAGATCAACAACGATAACATTTTATTTTTTTAGACCGAAAGGTCACCAAAATGGCCCAGTGGGTAGCACTGTCGCCTCCTCACAGCAAGAAGGTCCCGGGTTCGAATCTCTCGGCTCGGGTGCCTTTCTGTGTGGAGTTTGCATGCTCTCCCCGTGTCCGCGTGGGTTTTCGCCGGGTACTCCGGTTTCCTCCCACAGTCCAAAAGCATGCTCCTGGATAGGTTGATTGACTCGCAGACTAAAATTGTCCCGCAATGCCCGGCGATGGACTGGCGTCCCGTCGTCGGGTGTATTCCTGCCTTACGCCCTGTGTTTCCGGGATAGGCTCCGGCTCACCGTGACCCTATATTGGATTAAGCGGTTTCAGATAATGAGATGAGATGAGATTTAACGGACTTCTGGACACGCGTTCCCGCTCGCAAGTCTGTTAAATCGAGATTTTGCTGAACGGACGAACGTGTGACGCTCGGCTCGTGTCAACACCTCAATGATGTGAAGATCGACCGGGAGCTTCTCTCCCGGATCCCCATCCTGAACACGCTGAGGGCCCGGGAAGAGAGACTGGGCCTGGACGTGTCGCTGAAGGACACCTCGGCCTCCGCCGGAATTGCGGACGATCCTTCCAGCCCCCTCCGGCGGGAAACCGGAGGAGGTGGCGCGTACACCGGGGCAGCGGGAGTGCCCCGCGTGCGCCGGGCCGGCGGCTGCGGTTCGGCGAGGGGGCGTGGGGCTGGGAGACAACGAGGAGGAGGAGGAGTGGGAGGAGGAGGATGGGCGAGGCAGCCGATTGGTGGAGGAGGAGGAGCAGGAAGAGGTTGCTCTCTGCCGGATCCGGCGAAGAACAGCGGAGGGGATGTCACCTTCCAGTATTCTGGGACACTTTAATTTATGACTGAATATATTTCGGCTCGCTGGGAGAATGAAGTTGGTGGAACATAGCTCGTCGTCACAGCCCATAGCGAGAGGTATATACTGGATGTGGTGTGCCGGGTGCCAAATGATTTTATGAGCCGCTAGCCCACTTCGATCCAGTTGAAATGAAGCCCCGATTAGCCGGATGCAAAAAGAGTGATGATCATTGACTGCAACCAAAGGCGTTGGAGCCTGCGGTAGCACTGGATGTAGAAACACTGTGGCTACCCAGTTATCGTGTTTGGCCATGTTCTGTCCACTGCTGGGCGATTCCGCCAACGCCTGTTGCTGTCTCGCGATGCCACGACAAATCTCACCCTGCACGTCAGCTGATCCCGTAGCTGAGCCCACAATTTCAAAACAGAGATCCCCCCCCCGTATACGCTTGACATTGCAGGGTCATGGGCCGTTAGCAAGCACATAAAATACAAGCACATGAGGAGGTGGGTGGCCAGCACCACGCCCGGCCGCCTTTGTCTCCCTAGAGGCGATGTTTACTACACACCATACTAGGTACTCGCTTAAGGCTGAGTCGACCTAAGGGAGGCCCAGGACCGGCTCAGAAAGTTGTTACTGGTGTTGGTGGCCGTGAGCGGCATTCGATCTCTGTTCGCCGGATTCCTCATCTTCAATATCACACGCACACGTGTAAAAGCATTCTTGGGAAATAATTAAATGTTGCTAACATCACTGGTGAGTGAGATGTGATTACCTCACCCCACCCCACCCTCAACCCCACACGAACCGGTGTGGTGAAGTATGGTCAAACAACCCGCATGACCCACGCGGCATTTGGAAATCGCTTGACAAGGGACTATACATCATTGTTATGATCATAACGCTGGGCCGCGTGCCGTTTATGAAGCGTTCTCCAAGTCAGAGTGTGAGTGATGCCAGCCCCACAGAAATATAACATTCGGTCCGATGGCTGTTTGCCAGATTTTAGTTTTATGATGTTGCCGAAACCCCAGTGGATAGCGCTGTCGCCTCACAGCAGGAAGGTCCCGGGTTGGAATCTCGGCTCGGGTGCCTTTCTGTGTGGAGTTTGCATGCTCTCCCCGTGTCCGCGTGGGTTTTCGCCAGGCGCTCCGGTTTCCTCCCACAGGCCAAAAAACATGCCTGCTGCATAAATTAATTGGCTTGCAGACTTAATGGCCCGTAGTGCCTGGTGATGGACCCCGGCGTCCCATCGTGGGTATATGCCTGCCTTGCGTCCTGTGTCTGCCGGGATAAGCTCCGGCTCACCGCGATCCTGTACAGGACTAAGCGGTTTCTAACAATGCGATGAGATAGGTAACAAGAGGCAGGCAGAATGGCCGGAGCAAGGAAGGTCGGCCCAATGTTAACACGGCGTCTCTTCCAGGCACTTTGAACCTGGACCCACGCCGGGTGCGCACCGTCTGTGGACGTCACCACAGCATCGGTGTGCCTGGAGGTCACGTGAAGTGTCAATAGACGTTTATCGTTACACCAGGCAGTCCCCCAGTGAGCTTGCAAGCTCTGGATGCGGTATTCGTGGGATACAACACTGGATCCAATCTCTGATACCGGCTCCTATCTCTAAAACCGGCTCCTGTCTCTAATGCTGGCTCCAATCTCTAAAACTGGCTCCCATCTCTAACGCCGACTCCTATTTCTAACACTGACTCGTATCGCTATCACTGGAAGAGATGTTTATTATTTACAACAGGTTTTACCGTATCTGGCGATTATGCAGGTGTTAAGATCCCAAACACCACAATAGACACATTTTACAATGCGTCCAGTTTGCAAAAGCCACACATACTAGTGGCAAAATATGCAAACAGGTAGCTTTATGCAGGTGTTAAGATCTTAACACCTGCATAATCGCCAGATACGGTAAAACCTGTTGTAATCTTATATATGTCTACTGGAAAAAAGTACCCAGAGCGTTAACAGTTCCACCTAAGCTATAAAGCTTTGATACTGCATTGTCCTGAGCTGACTGCCTTTTGGCAACGGCTGACCGGCAAATAGGCTCAAAAGGAAGCCACTGCCAGGTGAAGGTCGGTCAGTTGAAGGACAATGCATAGGTTATCAAAGCTACCTGTTTGCATATTTTGCCACTAGTATGTGTGGCTTTTGCAAACTGGACGCATTGTAAAATGTGTCTATTGTGTTTGGGATCTTAACACCTGCATAATCGCCAGATACGGTAAAACCTGTTGTAATCTTATATATGTATACTGGCAAAAAGTACCCATAATGTTTATTATTGCAGCAGAAAGTTCCCAGTGAGCTTGCAAGCTCTGGATGCGGGATTCCTGTTGTGAGGCGACAGCGCTACCCACTGGGCAACCGTGCGCCGCCCTTGTTACCCAAGTAATCTTAATCTTGTCTTCATGCGATCGCCTCCTGGCGGAGGAGAGGTGGAAAGGACACGTGAACATGCAGTATTATCTCATCTCATCTCATTATCTGAAACCGCTTAATCCTATATAGGGTCACGGTGAGCCGGAGCCTATCCCGGAAACACAGGGCGTAAGGCAGGAATACACCCGACGACGGGACGCCGGTCCATCGCCGGGCATTGCGGGACAATTTTAGTCTGCGAGCCAATCAACCTATCCAGGAGCATGCTTTTGGACTGTGGGAGGAAACCGGAGTACCCGGCGAAAACCCACGCGGACACGGGGAGAGCATGCAAACTCCACACAGAAAGGCACCGGAGCCGAGAGACTCGAACCCGGGACCTTCTTGCTGTGAGGCGTCAGCGCTAACCACTGGGCCACCGCGCCGCCCTCATGCAGTATTAGAACAATAATAATTGCAGCGCTTTTCACCCGAGGGTCGCAAAGTGCTGTACAGAACTGCGGACAGAACGGCACGTTGACAACAACAATGACATTAGAACAGCAAATCAGCAACGGTAACGTTTTTTCATTTGCTTATTTTTTGTTACAAATCTTGAGCTGTGTAGAGAACGCGTGCCAACAACAACTTCAGGACATTTCAAATGAAAGTGAAAAAAGTAGCAATAAATTGTAGAAGGACATAAAATAAGCGATAAAAAAGAATTCTTCAACAAACAAGGAAGGAATAAATGTTCCCGAGCACGCGAAGGTTGGCAGCGAGCCATCATCCCGGTACGACAACAGTGAGCCGCATGAACAGTCCTAGCCAGAGGACTTGAAAGGCTTACGGAACAACAAGACTGCCATGCTCAGTTGTAGAAATCTTCAGGACGCGCTTAATCCTGTACGGGGTTGCAGGGTGCCGGACCCTATCCCGGCAGACACGGGATAATGCAGGGTTATACCGTTGATAGTACTCTGGTCAATCACATGGAACCGGTCGGTAGTCTTTAAGAGTACTTAGGTCAATTAACTTAGGCAGCGTTTCTTTGTGCTGTGGGATGAAACCGGAGTACCAGGCGAAACCCCACGCGGACACGGGGGAGAGAGAGAACTCGCAAAGTCCACACGGAAAGGCGGCGCCCGTGCCGGGATTCGAATCTTGGCGCTTCTTGCTGTGAGGCTGCAACTCCACTCACCGCACAGACGCCGGTGTCGCACCTCGGTTGACTTTTCGTCCACTGCTAAGTGTCATAGAATTCCGTCTTTGTGAATAAACAATGAGAGATTAATTGGTTTTAAAGCCTCGGGTTGTTGTGTTTTGTTGTTCACACGTGACAGCCAGACCTCTGCACCAAACGTCACCCAGGTGCCACGGACACGTGTGATTTCAACACCGACTGTGGGTATTTTGGAGAAGAAAAAAAATTGCGTTTTCCCATACCGGGAATTGAACCCGGGCCGCCTGGGTGAAAACCAGGAATCCTAACCACTAGACCATATGGGACAGCTGTTGCTAAGGTGTCAGGTTTAATACTTAATGCCAACTGGTCTGGCAACACTGACCATGCAGCTATTTTCCACGTGGCGTGCTGGCATTATGACGCTAATGCAAAGCCACTTAACCAAGCCCTCCCATATGGTCTAGTGGTTAGGATTCCTGGTTTTCACCCAGGCGGCCCGGGTTCAATTCCCGGTATGGGAATATGCTTTTACATTTTGATTTAATTAAACCTAAACCTGTGGGCCGCCCGTGGGTTGCAGCTGCTGGTGTGTGGGCATTTGCTCTTAAAAACTACTCCATCGGGGAAACCATATCAAGTGTTACTCCTCTCTTCACCTGCCGTGTTGGAGGTAAATGTCAAGGCTTATGGCTGTTTTAGCAGAAATAAGTTGCGTTCATGGCGGCACGGTGGCCCAGTGGGTAGCGCTGTTGCCTCCTCAGAACAAGAAGTCCCGGGTTCGAGTCTCGGCTCGGGTGCCTTTGTGTGTGAAGTTTGCATTTTCTTCCCGTGTCCACGTGTGTTTTCGCCGGGCACTCCGGTTTCCTCCCACAGTCCAGAAACATGCTGATGCATAGGTTAATTGGCTTGCAGACTAAATTGCCCGCGGTGCCCGGTGATGGACTGGCGTCCTATCGTGGGTATATCCCTGCCTTGCGCCCTTTGTCTGCCGGGATAGGCTCTGGCCCACCGCGACCCTGTACAGGACTAAGCTGTTTTTGACAAGGAGATGAGATGAAGTTGCGTTAAACTGGTTCGAGTCGAACTTTTTTGGGCTAAATGAACCCACAGAAGCCTGAGGTTGCCTCCAACGTGGGCAGGCAGAGGAAGAACACTCAACACGGCTATCCCGAAAGAGCAGCTCTTACATATTTTTTTAGAAACGTTCATAAGTTTAAACTGCGCTGCATCACGAGACCATGGGAGCAACAACTTAGAAGAGGCTTTTATTCAGCAGTGGATAGATCGTTACCAGTGACAATGGTGATGCTTTGCGAGCCTCTAAGTCAACTCTGCAGTGATCGTAAAATGAATAACGTTTCAAACACAACGACTTACTAACAGTATTAACCAGGAAAGTATCTCCGATTGCAAATTATATTTTCCAATCTAGACCCTGGTTCGGGGAAATAACTCAAGGGTGCATGGACAAGATCGGCCCGGCAATACATTTTATCCGGCAAATAAAAAAAATACTCAAAAAGCAATTTATTTCTCTTGAAAACAAGAGATTTTCTGATTGCTTCGAAAAGCTGCTCTCTCGGGACAACCGCGTCGATCGATGCGATGGAAGAAGAGGGAGCGATCGCCGCGGCTGTCCCAAGACAGCAGCTTTCCCAAGCAATCATCATGCATCGAGCCGTGAAAACCTACATCATTACAATACATTTTCTATGTTAATCACACACCCGTGTTTGTGACGCGCAGACCTATCCCGCTATAGTCTACTGTAAATGTGAAACGTAAGTTGTGCACCACTGAAGCAGAGCGGCATGATGGCCCACTGGGTAGCAATGTTGCCTCAGCAAGAAGGACCCGGGTTCGAATCTCGGCTCGGGTGCCTTTCTGTGTGGAGTTTCCATATTCTCTCCCCGTGTCCGCGTGGGTTTTCCCCCGTGCACTTCGGTTTCCTCCCACAGTCCAAAAAAAAATGCTGCTGCATAGGTTAATTGGCTTGCAGACTAAATTGCCCTCAGTGCCCAGTGATGGACTGGCGTCCCATCGTTGGTATATCCTTGCCTTGCACCCTGTGTCTGCCGGGAGAAGCTCTGGCTCACTGTGACCCTGTACAGGACTAAGCGGTTTCTAACGATAAGACCATTGAAGTAGTCTATGGGCCACAGCAGACATCGGCATTGACTTGAGTGGCAAAATATTTGTCATCTTCATTTATTTACACGATATTAATTCATTCTCGATAACCACACTTATCTATCTCACACCGTGTTGACGTCATTCACTATTATTGGCCACGAAATGGAACTGCTGAAAAGTTGCCACCTTAGTGCTACGGATAAGTCACAAACCTTGTTTTGAGATCATAGAAATAGAAATATCCTACGACCACTTCAATTAAAACTGACAATCGGCAAAAAGAACAAATTACAATGAAAAAAATAATAATTCAGGCCGGACGCCACAGGACATTCTGTTGCAATGGGTTTTCCCGTCATTTGCAGATGATTACAGATTGTCACCGTCAACGTTAGCCAAGCGCTAAGATGCTCCCTGCAGTGTAGAGATGTAGCCCTCTTCTTATACCGGTCTCCCGGATGCGTCATGTGACAGCAGCAGCAGCTGCAAACACTGCTCACCATACTCAGCTGATGAATCGCATCGAGGGCGAAACCGGTAAAAAGTTGTGAGTTTCTATCACCGCCACCCGTTGGCATTGATCACAGATTCTCAACTCTTTTGAGTCTTAGCGACAAAATGTTCCGAAACGTTCAGTTCCTTTCAGCTGAAAGCTAGGATATGGCTCTGCGCTTGTGGACATGAAATGCTGTTGTCTGACCACTTACAATAGCCCCATAGTGGTCTCCTGGGCTACCAAACATCCCAGCAAGGCATACACGGTCTTGATAGTGATGACGACGGTGGTGACCATAACAGTGGTGACGATGATGAAAGTGATGGTAGTTAGTCGTTACCATAATGCTCAATGATTTCCGTTCACTTGTTGCCATCGTTGACTCAAGCAAAATTAACTTTAACCGTGAATACTCTCAGCGGTTTTCTTTTATGAAATCAAACCCTGCCCGCCCGTCGTCGCTCCCCGTGGCCGAAAGGCAATCGGCGTGGTGTCGAAACCCCCGGGACGCTAACCTCTGCCGGCCTAACCCTCCGAGAACTGGCGGTACAGCGCGCCGAGGTCCGGGTCGGAGAACTTGGGCACAAAGTTGATGCGGACGATTTCCGAGAAGCCCTCGTCCATCGTCGGCGGAACGTACTTGCTCCTGCGAAGGCAAGGAGAGTAGAGACGAAGAATCGCGCGCGTTCACTGAGATTCTGTAAACGCTGTTCCCAACACACGATTGTCCGCGTCACTATGGACAGCTGATGATAAGTTAAAACGGGCGGCGCGGTGG
>JAZEWT010000003.1:1921134-1936509 GCA_036362905.1 Mordacia mordax
AATGCTGAGCCTCGTGTCATTACGGTATTTACGAGATTGTACTTCGCTAAATTGAAACATCGCTTCGTGATATGCGCTACTGCAAAATCAAAACCGACTCCACACAGTAAATACAAACATCGAGTCAAAATAACCTTTGTCTCGTCACTTTATATTTTTAAAACACCGTTTATTACCTTAGCCGCTATCATTTCCGTTTATTAACTTGATTCTGCTTAATGAGAGGGTACAAACACCTAAGGGCTGGCGTTACCACACTATCTAGATCTCACCAACTACTGCGAGCTCATGCAATGCTCAGACGCAAGGAGTAGCAACTCATTGCGCCAGTTCACCAACAATCTCCATTTGCGACAAGACTGGAAGAGGCTCGCCAAGAGCGAGTTGATTGCCCAAACCCGATCACAAGCCTGTGTAAACCCTGACCACGATGCTTCTGCAATGTGGCAAGATTTCACCTGACTTGTTTTGAATGACAATTTAACAGGGGGATGATAAGAGCTCAATACAAGCATATTGTTTAGAAGTTAAAACAATCGTAAATTACCAGTCCGAGGAAATAACCAATTCTCCAGTGTAATCTCACACAGCAAGGCTTCAAAGAGCACGCCAATGGACAGCCTCGTTAAGAACTTGCAGTAGCATGATGTGCAACTAATCGATCCAACGATAAACTTCGCGAAGGCTTCTCAATCAGAATCTCAACATCTCACTATATCCTCGCAATCCACCAACCCTTCCTAGCAAATGTAATTTCAACCACGCCAAGGAGGTTTAAACTAGCACTACGCAGGCTCAGCAAGCCAGAGAGATAAGAGACCAGAGATTTGTGAGATGACGGCTAAAAAAAGAGACACTTGGAAATAGGGAGTACACTCTTTATTAAGCACATTTCACTGTGGCCCAACGGATATTTTAAATGAAGAATTAAACTATGGAAGCGTCCAAATAGGCTTTTAGACCACCTAGGGCCAAACGAAAAGCCCTTGTGAACACAACCTCGGATTGAACACGGGACCTTTAAGTTTAAGAGCAGTTAAACAAATCTTCCTATCCACATCCTGAGTTGATATATTGTAGAATGCAGAGTCTACCTACCGAACGGTCGTAGAGACCAGTTCACTCAGGGGTTAACTCCAATCCTGCATCACCTCGGTGCGTTTGTGTGGAACACCCTTTATAAATCAAGTACAAAAATTAACGGCAATGACAAGGAAACCAATAATGCATCACTACATTTCATCCCATTGCTTGACAACACAATCTGCTGCAACTACTTTTTGGCAGACAATGACCCTTGACCGCGGCGTCCTCGAAAGACCTTAAAACCCACACAATCTGACCGTCAATAAAGTAGGAGTAGGCTTCTGCTGAGTGGGCAGATTAAGTGGATGAGAAAAGTTAACGGCGTAAGCTTGTTGTGCAGCCATGTGGGGAAATGACAACTACCAAAAATGGACTGTAAACATTTAAATTCAGCTAACGTGGGCTGTTTTTAACCACAAATACAACTGTGTGGCGGTTACAAGGCCTTTCCCAGATACCCCATATAAGCGGTCCCAAATGAGCCCATCTCTGTCACAGCCAGCAGAAAGTAAAACCTGAACATGGCTCCAAATTTGCAAAGCACGTCTGGGCCGGTGTCAAATGCCATTTCTGCTGTCAGTCCAGAGCTTTGCTCGTGAGAAAGTGTTGAAGTTTTGATCAGCAGCGCCGCTGCCGCCATTCCCCAATGCAGCTTGCGAGGTTTTGTGTTTAGAAAACTCACACTGTGCACTTTGGAGCACGGGAGTCGCGTACGGTGCAGTGTCAGAGCCGGTCACGTTAAAGCGATGGAGGTTTGCGCAAGCAACGTATTTTTAAAACATAAACGTGCACGTGCTTGGTCCGCAAGGTGAACACAGGCCTTTCTGAATTTTATTTATTTACAAAAGCGACTGTCGTGCCCGCTATGAAGCATGCTACCTTGGAGCCAAAACAAAACAGCAGCCACTCGTATTTCAGGGGTGGGAGGGGTGAGACATCGGTTCAAACACTGATGATTGCTTCGAAAAGCAATCATCATGCATCGAGCCGTGAAAACCTACATCATTACATTGGTTCAAACACTGCCCTACGAACCTGGCGACCTCAACTCAATTCTCGGCCCCGGCGCACGGACCAGCTGGGTGAAGTACGGTCAAGCCTAGCGACTGCCACGACACGCGGGGAGGCATTCAGCAGTGCGTCAGCAGAGTGGCCGCAAACACAACCCATCTGAGCGCATGTTGGAAGCAGAGTCTACTATTAAACGTGGGACCTCAAATATGGGCCGAGGGCCGATGGCCTCGGGGCAGCGAGCACCAAGACCAGGGCCGGCTGCAACAGGTTGAGTGCTTCCACTGATGAAATGAAAATCTTCCGGTGCGACCCCGGCAGCACAGAACGGCAGCAGTGGCCAGCGCTCGAGGGCACTGCTGGCCCTGAGCCATTGGTGGAAATCCGCTCTAGGGCTAGGGCCAGTCTCTCCATACAGCCAGTGTGTGTATTTTTCAATGGCACCACTATACTCTGGTTATCGATGGATGAGGACTTCCCAAACAGAAATTGAACACGCTACTTTTCTGGCTGTGAATTTAGCGCTTCTTACCAGGGTGCTACGAGGCCAAAACTGTTGAGTAAAAATGATTTCAGGCGATACGATTTGTGGTGTCTGCACCCTGCAGTCTTGCTACTAAATTACAAAGCACTTTTGTACAGGGCCACAAAGACTTAAAACAAACAGAACAAAGTATAACAAAAAATAAAATGTGTATCTTGCTGAAAACGAAAAAAAATGGGCTCCAGTCGTCCACCTTTTACTTGTAGCAGATCTGAAAATAAGAAAGAGACAAAGCAAAGGTTAAGGATGGGTGAACATGAGCGAGTGGCTGCATGGCTCAGGGGTCAGAAATATTGAGCTGACACCACCAAACTACTGAATGCAAGCTGCATTTAGCCCATTCATTGTAGGTCTGTACTCTGACGTAGTAAAGGTCAGTGCCACACCATATTGTGTGGACCAAGTCACTTGCAATGCTCTCAGGAATAGATCTGTAACATCCACTTCCTAACGCGAATCACCACACTGATCTCCGATGGAAAAGTCTCAGATTTTTAAATTGCGAGTTATATTATCAAATACCTATTACGTTTGAATTACACAGGCGACATTAACTCTATGACTTTTTCTGAACAGAGATGGCGAAAGCTTGCAGAGCAGTGAATTTATGATGTACATGGGTGTTGGGTGTGTGTGGGACCTCACCTGTGGTACATACGAATCCTTGTCCGGCCTCTTGTAATGAACATACTGTAAAAAAACGACAAGGTACAAGCACAACCATTAACGTCTCGCCACTGGAAAAACACACAAACTTATTAGCGCCTGGCATTATTAGGATGCCTGGTGCTATTTGAAATAAACTGGGAATATCTAATGTACTCTGCTACAAGCAGTAGATCAGCCAACTGGTCTATCCCAGAGTCGTGCCATGCATCGCATACATTTTTTGGATTTTAAGAAGGGATCATTTTTATGGGTGATTATGTGTTTAGATTCCAAAAAATGATCTTGTGTTTCAAAAGGTTTGGAACCACTGATCTAACGCAATATTTGTTGAGTAATACTGAGCCAGCTTCAATGACTTTATAAACAACATGTTTGGAAAAAAGACAGGATACAATATCACAATGTTGTGCTCGTTTCCCAAGAAAAGCCTCAAAACTTAAAAAAAACAACACCAGTTACATGGTACATGTGGGTGTTTTAGCCGTGACAGGAAACCCGGAGAACCCTGAGGAAAACCATGTAGAAGAGGGGGAGAACATACAAAGCCCGTAAAGGCGCCTAAGTTGGATAATAATTTTAAAAAATTTACAGCGCCGTTCGGCCAAAGGTCGCAAGATGCTGAACCAAACCCAGGCCCCTTTTGCTGCGAGGTACGAGTGTTACCACTGCGTTGCCACTACTCTTCTGCGGAAAACGCGAATTCAAACGAGCGGCCACAAGGGGTTCGTGGAGTGTGAGCGGTAGTAAGGGTCGAGGTGGCGAGCGTTTGCACGTACGTGAGTGACCGTGTACTCGTCAGACTTGTCCTTGATCTTGAACGGGTGGTGGATGCCCTCCGTGCTCTGCGGGACCGTCTCGTCGTCGCCCTCATCGTCCGATGTCACGGGCACGTTCACCGGCTTGTCGTCGTCCAGGCTGTCTACGATCATCTGGCACCGCTGCATTGGAAAGACCACCGCTCAGCTCACTGCGGCCCTACCACGCCATACACTACGTGCACAAGACAACATACTGACAAGAACATCAGCCATTCGCCACTATAATGCGGTGACGTCACCAAGCCGCTTGTTGTGCCAGGATAGATGCACTTTAAGGCCATGAGAAGTATCAAAGGCTCTCTTCTGGCAGGTCATCCGTGCTGAGTGGCAGACGCACTATCTGTGCTCCCCACTTTGCCATATCTTGTGTTTCGGCTGCACGGTGCTCCCCTCGTTGTTGCGAGCATCGCTCCAGTGCCCTCGGCTGTCGCTGAAGGGCGATTGTCTCAAACTGCCCAATAGTGCCCTTCACGACCCTCCTCCAGAGGCTGATCTTGACAACAAATCCACTCGGCTCCACATCCTCCTCTATCACGCCTCCTCCATCACAGCCAGGGTCTCTGTGAAAGGTCCAGACTGACTGCCCAATACAGCCCTTGCAGATGAATGAGCCACAGTGGTGAATCGATAAAATTCTAGCTTGCAGTTTTAATCAGCCGACTGGAAACTAAGCAAGTGTAAGGCAATCCCACACCCTCTCCATCACACCCACAGACACATCACACATACACGTGCGCACGCTCACTCACTCACCTGCGTCAACTCTTGTATCGTGTTCATCATGTGGTCCTTGTTGACTCCAGCCACCACTGCTCGTAGTTTCTCAAAGTCCGGCTGGCTGGTGGTGCCGCCACCGCCACCGCCACCGCCGCCACCCATACCACACATACCACCCATACCACCCATACCACCCATACCGCCCATACCACCCATACCGCCCATGCCGCCACCACCAAACATGGCGGCAAAGGAGAAGGGGCTACCCATTCCTCCACCACCACTCATCTGGCTGGTGGGCAACGCCTGCTGGCTGGCGAGCTGGATGGCGAGCGCCGCCAGCGGGATTGGCGTGGGAGGGGAATTCGGCGACGGCTGGTACGGCTGCTGTGGTGGCGGTGGAGGCGGCGGCGGTTGGTTCATGATGAGCGGCAGGAGCGCCGCGGCCGGTCCGATGGAGTTCATGATGCCCACGCTCACCTTGTCGTATGGAAGGGAACAGGGAGAGAGGATACGGACGGAAAATTCACAATATTCATTCGAGTTTGTGTACCTGGTTTTATCCCAGCGACCCATCGTATTAATAAGAGACCGGCCCACGCAGGTGGAGGTCACAGATTTATCGCTGGAATCCCGGCGACAGCTTCGTGACCTCCAGTACTTAACCGCTCGCTCAGGCAAAAGATGACAGCTTAATGATCGCCACACGATTGTCCAACTGATAATATACCTTTTCACAGACCTGGTGAGTCAGCGAAATTAGCTGCACTAATATAGCTGTATGAATTGCTCCCAAGAGCTGTGGCCGTGTCAAGCGTTTCTCCCCTCTGCTTCGCGACGTTTCGCCTCCCACATTTGTGGCACCGTCAGGCTAACGACGATCACGATGCCTGCGATGCTTTCAACACTTCCCCAGTACGGATGCTACGAGTGCTCCCCGACTCTCCACCTGTAGCAAGACTGGGCTGTTGCCTTTGACCTGTGTCCATCTCACAAACGTTATGCCCGTGTGCCCGTCTCACCTTAGGATTGACCACCGTCGAATTCGCCCGGGCAATTTCCAGCAGCTGAGCCTTGTCTACGCACACCCGCACACCGACACGCAACAGAACCAATCGTCCGAGTTATAATAATGAGACGCGGTCACGCAGCAGAAAACAGTCGCTGAGTCTGCCAAATACAATTAGCGGCGCAACAATAAAAGTGTCAAAGCGATTTCTGTTCAAATGGACATTGAGACATTGTCTCCTCCTGCTTACAGCCCTGCTGAACATATTTGGTGCTTTCTAGTATCCCAGACTGTCCTCCCTTTATTAATGACACTACGTCCACATGCATGCGTGAAACCTGTAACGCTCCCCAACAAGCATTGTTTTGAATTAATCGGTAATAACGAAAACTTGCAAGCCACGACGTGGTGACGTCAAACATGGTCAAAAACCGGCGACCGAATGAGCATTTTTGATCGAAAATGCTCATTCTTTTGGGCGCCGGTTTTAAAGAGAGAGAAAAAAAACGCTTCACACTCACCCTCTTCGGACAGGCGCAGTGGCGACAGGCTGGGCTCCCTCCTCCTCATCGGTGACCTCCGCCGGCGCATCCTGAAGGGGCTCACCCGAAACCCGCGCCGCGCCGGCCCTCGCGACCTCGACCGAGATTTGCGGCGCCCCTCCGGCGCTTTCTCCTTGTCCTCGCCCGGCGACTTCTTCTCCGCATCGCCGGCGGCGGCAGCGGCAGCGCCGGTAGCGCCGGCGCCAGTGGTCGCCTCTGCCGCCTTGCCGTCGCCCACCTCCTTTTCAGACTTGTCGCGGGAGCGCGAGCGCCGCCTCTTGCCGCCGCCGTCATCGTGCTTGGCGCCACGGGAGCGCGAGCGTGCGGCGCGGCGCGCTCCCTCACGAGGGGAACGGGAGCGGGCGCCGCGCCGCACCGCTTCGCGGGAGCGGGAACGCGCCCCGCGCCTCGCCTCGCGTGGGGAACGGGAGCGGCCCAGGCGCCGGCGCGCGAGCCCTCGCGAGCGGGACCGTGACCTTCGGCGGAATCCCCGTGACCGAGACCTCGATTTTCGTTTGGCGTCCCGCAACTTGGATGTGGACCTCTTCTTCGTGTCACGGGTTCGTGAGGCCGACCTCTTTTTCACTTCTTTCGATCGGGATCGAGATTTCCTCTTGGCTTCCCGGGACCTCGATCGCGATTTTTTCTTCGCTTCCCGAGGTCGGGACGTCGATCTCCTCTTGGCTTCCCGGGATCGAGAGCGAGATTTGCGTTTAATTTCGCGGGATCGGGACATGGACCTCTTCTTCAAATCTCGAGTTCGAGACAACGACCTCCTCTTGGCCTCCCGGGAGCGCGACCTCCGCCTGGTGTCCCTTGACCGCGTGGCCACCGCGTCCTTGCGGTCTCGCGAGCGCGACCGGCTCCTGCGCCTCTTTTCCACAGACTCCCTCCGCTTGCGGTCGCGGGAACGGGACCGTGCTTTCGCCTCCTCGCTGCGATCACCAGCACGAGTGTCCGTCGTTGTCCGATGCCTCGAGCCCGAACGCGAGCGTTTCCTCGCCTCGGCCGTGCTGCGCGGACCGGGAGACTTTTGATGATTCTTTGGCGAGCGGCTTCCAGAGCTGGAGTCCCTCTTGCGTTTCTCGGCTTCCTTGCTCGTCTCGACTGCTTCTCTGGAAAGTCGAGTATCTGTTGATGTCAGGGCGAGCTCGGCTGATTTTGGCTCCTCGGCATCAGAAGAGTCTTTTGGTTCTTTGCAGACAGATATGACTTCTGTCATTTTATTAACAGAGATGTCTTTAGTCGCTTCATCTTTTGAAAAGCAATCTTTTTTTATGGTGGCATCATTTGACTGGACTTCCATCTTATGTGGGTCCAAAGAAGAATCTTTCTGTCCAGTAACTGGCTTCTTCACATCGTCATTCCCTACCGAAAGTTGCAGCTCCACCCCCTCTGTTTTTGCCACATTCCCTCCATCAATTGGCGAGCTGTCGCCAGGTTCCTCTTTCACCACAATATTCGCCATAGTTTTCTCTCCACTCGCTTGCTCTCCACTAGTTTCATCAGCTTCCGACTTCACCGGCTTTTCGTCAGCTCCTTCCCCGCCGCCGTGTCCACGCTCGACTTCTTCCACTTTAATCGACTCCTTGCCGGGCGAGCGAGACCGCGACCGAGCCTCCTTATCCGTGCCTTTTACAGCGAGGTCCCTCTCCACGGACGCCTTCTTGCCTTCGTGCGGCGAGTCTGAGCAGGGGCTCTTGTTGCGACGCGGCGACGCAGACCGGCTTCTCGCCTTCCGGTTGCGATCGCGGGACGCCGATCTTGATTTCACCCTCTTGCCCCGATCCCGAGAAAGTGATCGAGACTTCTGCCTTCGACTGCGATCACGGGACGGCGATCTTGACTTCACCCTCTTGCCCCGATCGCGAGACAACGACTTAGACTTCTGCCTTCGATTACGATCGTGAGACAGCGATCGTGACTTCACCCTCTTGTTACGATCCCGAGACGGTGACCGTGATTTCTGCCTTCGAGAGCGATCACGGGATGGAGATCTAGATTTCACTCTCCTGCCCCGATCTCGAGACAACGATCTGGACTTCTGCCTTCGAGTGCGATCGCGTGACGCGGACCTCGATTTCACCCTCTTGCTGCGATCCCGAGACAACGATCTAGACTTCTGCCTTCGAGTGCGATCGCGCGACGCGGACCTCGATTTCACCCGCTTGCTGCGATCCCTCGACAAACTCCTTGACTTTTGCCTCCGGTTTCGGTCGCGTGATGCCGACCTGGACCTCATCCTCCTGCCACGATCGCGCGACGCGGACCTCGACTTCCCTCTGCGGTTTCGATCCCGCGACGGCGACCTCTGCCTCCTGCCGCGGTCGCGCGCGGGCGGCGTCGTCACCCTTGCCCTCACCCGCCGTCCGATGGACGGCGAACGCGATCTCATCCACCGGCTCCAGGGCTTCTGGACGGAGGGCGATCGCGAGCGGCCCCCGCGCCGGTTCCGATCGCGAGACGTGGACCAGCCCCGTCCCCTGCGGAACCGATCGCGCGACGCCGAGCGAGACTTGGCGCGAATGTTGCGGGCCCGCAGGGGCGAGCGCGAGCGGCTGCGTAGCTTGCGGTTCCGGGACACTGACCTCGAGTCCCTCTTCTGCCGGTCCCGCGCCGCCCCCACCCCAGAGCCCCTAGTCTGATGCTCTCTTGAGCGAGAACGCGTGCGGCGACGCTGAGCCAAGGGGCTGGAGGCTCTCTGCCGGCGATCCCGTGTTGGCGAGGGCGACTTCTGTCGTGAGCGGGAGCGCGAGGGAGTGGGCCGTCTCCTCGCCGGGGCCTCTGGGGACACGCTGCGCTCCCTCGACTTGCGCTCTTCAGAACCGGATCGCGAGCCTGGCTGCGGACGCTCCCTTATGCCTTCCTTCCCTGCCAAGGCCTGCCCACTTGGCTTCCCCGCAGAACTGATATGCCGCGCAATAACCGAAAGCATAGAGACTGCTGGATTTTCACTGTCGTCAGTTATTTCAAAGTCCGAGTCCAACTCTGAAGATGAACCTGCATTCTTGACGTTCTTTTCCTTCTGTTCGTCGGTGTCCGACTCGTCATTATTTTCCAAGCCACTCTTACTTTTTTCTGCCCCAACCCGTTTCGGGATCCCCCTACTCGCCTCGCCCATGTTTGCCGTCGACTCGGCGCCACCAACGCCGGCACCTCCGTTCTTCCTCACACCGTCCTCCACGCGCTGCACGTCCCGCGGATCCACCTCGCGCTCCTTCTCCGGGACTTCACCGCCGCTCGGGTCCGCAGAAACCGCAGCGCCTGCACCGCCCAGAGACGCTCCTCCTATCTCCTCCTTAATCCCAGCCACCTTGCCTTCCACCTCGCCCGCCGAAGACGCACGTCCAGCGCTCTCCGTCGCCTCCTGTTCAGCTCTCACCTCCTCACCTCCACCGTCGGCGTCGGCGCTCGACCGTACCTCGGCCTCCTTTCCTCCTCCTTCTCCGGCACCGTCCTGCATCCCTCCGCCGCTTCCATCATCTTTCCCGTCGGCTGCCACCGCCTGCAAGCACCCACCATCACCACCGCCGCCCAGTGAATCTTTCGCAGGCTCCGGCACCTCCGTGGCCTCGCCGCTTGCCTTCCTGCGCCGGCTGCGTCCGCTGCGGTCCTCCTTGTCCGAGTCGGCCTTGTTCTTTGACTTCTTGGAGCGGCTGCTGCTCTTGCGCCGGTGCTTCTTCTTGCGGCTTTTCTTCTTCTTGCGGCTGCGCGGCTCCTCCTCCATCTCCTCCTCCGCTGAGGAGGAGGAGGAGTCTGCACCACTCTCTGCTTTGCGCTTCTCCACGGACCCTCCTCCTGCGGAGCCAGGGAGGGGGAAGGGCGGGGGGGGGGATAAGGGCGGCCGTCAGCGAGTGCGGTACAGCGTGTGCTCCAAACCGCTAGCGCCCCAGCCCGCACTCGTGTCGGATTAATCATGACACCGCCCCACTGCACCGATCTCACGGGAAAGTGCCACTGCTCATGTCCTTCAGCGCAGTGTCAATTACGACCTCTGAAAACTGCAGCCACGATGTGCGATTCAGACGCTGCTCCCCACTGGCCTTAGCGTTGCCAGGTTTCACTCTGCGCACTTAAGCAAGCCGATTTAGGAATGTTAGGTACACGTATACAGAATTGGTACATGTCTACGACCTTGTCAGTTCACTACTTGATGAAGATCTCTCATTAGTTGGTACAAACTACAGCAAAATAGCTTAAGTCTAAGGTCAGTGTCTCCTTGCTCAAACCAGTAATGGTGATGGCTCTTCCCTCCGTGGGTGGTCCCATGCAAGTGGCAGAAAGGCCAGTTTCTCCTTAGGATAACATTTTAAGACGATGCTGCTAGTTGTAATGTTCTCGGATTAATCGTAACAACAATGTTAAGGGGCCAAGTCAACGTCCAAAAATAACTTTAAAGCGGCGACCTTCCGCTCGTGAGTCAAGAGAGAAGAAATTCGGGACGAAGCAAACGGAGGACAACAGGCGGCTGTTATTTTATTGCCTGCAGCCTTTTCACAGCTTCACTGGTGTTGCTCGAGTCTCGTAAACAACCTCCCTCACCGGTTACATAGGAAGCATGTGATCAGTAAAATAGCAATGCAACGCACAACAAAAGCTACTGGGCTTCATGCAGGGTCAAGGGGAAAGGTTCGAGGCTCAGTGGCAAGGGGGAGTTCTGAACTTCGCTGGCAGTGGTAGTGTTCAGGTCACGGCAGATGTAACCTCAGACTCTGAAGCCTCACTCGCTCTACAGCCACCAACACTGATGTCAACAAGGACTTTGGAACCTATCAGTTGAGGTAGTGAAATAGGCTTCTATTGGCTTCTGCTTGAAGATTCGGTCAACACAGACCTTAGTAATAAGAACCCCAGCAAAGTCAATCGTATGGTACAAGTGCCATTACAAATGGGACACAGAGCTCCTTAATATAAAGGTGACAGATACACAGGTAGGCAGATAAAAGTGTCTGCTGGTAACAGCATAATGCTTTGCATGCAAAGAAAGTGTAGACGAGATAAAATTATTTGCATTTCTAAAGCACCTTGAGGTTAAGTACTGGGAGAAAGCAGAATGGCCGACCAGCTCATCACATTTCACACACCCTGCACGGAGGTTTAAACCGCAACAGTGATGAGTACCCTGAACTCACAATCGGAAGGTCACAAATCACGATAAATCGTCAGCGTGAGTCATTAATTCCTTGTCAATTGACGATGAGCAGAGAACTTTTCAATTAAGTCATAGGTCTGGCATTCTATGGACTGGCCCCTGTAAAATGGAATTTCCTTCGCCGAGTCGGTGCCATCGGTATAGACAAAGCGCCATACCACCCACGATTGAGCGGAGACACTTGTTTTCTCTTTACTTTACCGAGAGCAACGGCGGCAGCAGCATTGCCTAATTCATCCCGGACGGGAGGTGCACGCACCCAAAGACCACAAAAATGACGTCAAGACTTTGCTCATTCCTCTTACCTGAGACCCATCACTGCAGCGAACTAATCACAGCAACTGACCGGACTGAGCGCACATTGGATTAAATTTTTCAATCACATTATTAGTTTTAATGATAAGCTAAACGTGGCACTTTTCCCATACTCCTACATCACACCACGCCCAACACTCCTCTTAGCTCGCAACATCCCCCAACAGTCATTTCCTCCCACACCACATTAACCCGACACACCTCCCCACACCACCTTCCCCAAACACACCCCCCCAACAGCCGTCTCAGAGCGGCCTCCAGATGCCAGTGGCTGTCATCGCAGCCCCTCATAGGCCTCCGTCACAGCGCTGGGATGATGCCTGGTTCGCCTGCGCGCCTTGACCCACGCACGGACGCACGCACGCACGTACTCCAATATGGTGAGGGCAGTGGGGGAGGGGAGTGTGTGCGTACTGACGGAACTTGCAGTGTCATCATCATCATTAGGAAGCCACTAGCTTAACTCAGTGCATACCTGTTAAGAACCCCGACACCACCAGAATCTTTACGTTGCAAGTACTTAAGATAACATTTTACTAAAGGAATAGAGAGGGTTGAGGAAAGGGTTAAACATGATTATTACATAATTTGCACTTATTGCTTACAAACCAATGTGCCTGCGCCACTTCAGAGATTTTTGTTTAATTGCCATTTTTCAACGTTAAAGCCGTGATACCGTAAGCCGTTTAATCAATGTAGCCAAGTAAATCAATTTTATGTATGAATAATAAAGTTCTTTATAATTGAAATATTTGTAAATTGCACCCGTCAATGTTTTCAATGTGATTAACTGCACAAGCGAGTAATAGTTTTGCATTATCGCTTAGGCAACAGCGGTGAAATGAAAATAAAAACGTTACGCGTTATTAATTGCTTTGGCATAGGGCGAACAAAGCAAACGAACAAACTACAGCCACGACCGCTACACCGCCATTCAACTTGACTTGCAACACAAAGCGATGCAAGGCAATGGGTAAACTACATAAGCAACGACCACACAGGCAAGGCACGCGTGCACACACACACGCACACTCGCACGCGCACACAGAGGGCCCCCCCCCCACTTCCGCCCCTTCGCCCGCCCGCTCGCGATTCGCGGGGAGTAATCACAGTAAGCGTCATTACCAGGACCCGACTCAGACAGAACCAACTGACGGAGCCTGGCCGGACTGCGCAACGCTTTTTTCCGGACATCAATTCCCCGCCACGCTATTTTTCTGCAGAACTGCACAACGGTGAGCTCGCTGGCGGAATGTACCACTTGAACTCTGTAGGGATGGGGGGGAGGGTGAGGGCGTTGGTCAAAACGTCGCACTGTGCACCGATCGCCATTTGCTAATTTGTCGATGCTTTTCTCTCGTGTCAGCTTTACAGGAAAACCGTCATCCGAATAAAACTCCTGTCCCAGACGCCAAATTCAAAAACCGTAGGGAGCGTTTTACCAAGTGCCGTTAAACCACTGTCAATGTTCTGTCAATGGACAATGAACCACAGCCAAGATCCACTGTTTCTAAAACTGGCGACGTTCATATTGTTCGCATGAAGAGTTATGCCTGGCATGCTTAGCATCCATCGCAGATCGTATCAATTTTAAGCAAAGCTTCGGTGAGCAATGCGACAAAAACTAGGGTCAACGAATTTCTGTGTTCAGGATTCTGTGTCCAGAATAGTAAGTGGAGCATTAGGGGCAAAAAAAATAGCCGTTCTAATATATTTATGAGAGAAGGTCGCGTCGAACCATCAGCTTTGAATGAAATTATTTAATTTCCCTTTAAGTCGCAGTCAAACAGACAGGGATGAAAATTAATGCTAAACTCGAGAGCATCAGAACGCCGGGCAGGAGGGCAACAGGAGTTTTACTGTGGACGCGGTAAGCACTAGAGACCTCTGGGCTACATAACGCACTGCCCCAGCAACGCCTGCCCCATGCCATTGCAGGAATCCTCGCTCACCTGCGGCTACCGCCACCTGTGTCGCTGCTACAGCAGCTGTGGCGACTGCAGCTTGGCCGCCATCACCACCACTGCCACCAGCGCGCCCTCTCTCCCCTGCAACCTCGGTGCCACCGTTGACACCCTTGCCTTCTGTCGAACTGTCGGGAGGGACGGACATTTGAGGCACGTGCGCACACAAACGCACAACAGGGGTCACGATTAGTTTGAAAACCAGCCACGGCGCCAGACTTTAAACGGGAAGACTGCGAGCTTCAATCATGCTTGTCGCCTCGGCCCACCATTATTATTATTGCTCTGGTGTGGATACAACTTGAGTTTACTCACATTTCGATTACACATTTGTATTTAAACGTTACCTAACGTTCACATATTTTATTTCAAAATGACGAATCCTTATGTCGTCAGGCACAGACACGCCACAAAGCAAAGACATCCAGGCGGACTTTTTTTTCATGACGCACAATTTGACTGGACAAAAAAGTAGGTCTCCGTTCAGCATCTTTTCCATAACCAAACGACGATGTAGCGCCAGGAAATGTTGTTACAGATGGCAGTACGTATACTGGAAATGATTTCGCTTATTGCTTGGTTTAACCTGCTTGTTGATCAAACTGTTTATTCTTCTAACATATTGATTCACGTGACGAAATCAAAGGCTTCCCCCCCCCCCAAAAAAAAAAAAGAGACGCACAATTGAAATTGACGACGCTTGTTTTAAAAGCCCACAAATAGGCCTCGACGAGTAAGCATAGCGTACGCACCACGTAATACAAAGGGGGTAAGTGAAAACACACACACACACACAAAACACATCACGGCGAACAAAAATTAATTTACAAACGTCACCAACAACGATAACAACGCTTTCGTCAAATCGCTGTTAAATTAACCACGTTCGATCGTCCGCAAATAAGCACGCTTTTAAAATGGACCGCGGCTAGGCCTACAAGCCCACGGTCTCGCCTGCCGCGCGCTCGCGGGCGTCACTGACACGAAGCACGGTGGCAAATCTAGGCGGCATGGGGGGGCCTCTACGAGGCCTACCTCCTCGCCGCGGCTCACGTTTCATCGTCTTTCGACGCAAGGCTTGGGGATTTGACTCGAAGCGGTTTCGCTGCCGGGTTCTATCGACTGCCCTCCTCCTCCTCGCCCCCGTACTGTGCAGAACGGTCAGGGCGCCGCGTTTGCGACGTCCCCTGCCGATGGAGTCACCTGCGTGCGTTTGAGCCGAGAGGCGGCTCCATGGCGGCGGCGGCGGCTCCGCCGTCCTCCATCTTCGCGTCGGCGCCGAGTCCCCGGGGCGGCGGCGGCGGGGGGGGGTCGTCGTCTTCCTCCTTCTCCTCGTCGCCTCCCGACCAACGCGAGAGAGCCTTTGAAGACCGTGGCCGTCGCGCGTTCGCCTGCGCGCGTTGTTTAACAACGTATTTAACGACTGCCCCGCATCGTCAGCGCTGCTCCGGGGCCAGAAGCCAGGCAACGGCTGCCGTGGAATTACGCAACTGCCGCAGACAGAGGCGATGGACGAGGGCCGCGCCGCTGGCAGAAGCGTGGATTTTC
>JAZEWT010000003.1:1959889-1970928 GCA_036362905.1 Mordacia mordax
CGGTGTCAGTCGCTGCCAAAAGGCAGTCAGCTCCAGACAATGCAGTATCAATGCTTTATAGCTTAGGTGGGGCTGTTAACGCTATGGGTACTTTTTGCCAGGTATGGGTACTTTTTGCCAGTTATGCAGGTGTTAAGATCTTAACACCTGCATAATCGCCAGATACGGTAAAATCTATTGTAACCCTGAAGACGTTCCCTGGCCCAGTGGGTAGCGCTGTCGCCTCCTCCTCACAGCAAGAAGGTCCCAGGTTCGAATATCGGCTCGGGTGCTGCTTTCTGTGTGGAGTTTGCGTGTTCTCTCCCCGTGTCCGCGTGGGTTTTCCGAAAAGCTGCTCTCTTGGGACGGTGGATTCCTCTTAACGTGGGAGAGCGAAACGTCGCGATGGAGGGAGAGGGAGCGATCGACGCGGCTGTCCCGAGAGCAGCTTTTCGACGCAATCATCATTCATCGAGCCGTGAAAACCTACATTTCAAAATCAAACTGTTATGTATACATTTACCTATCAATGCTCCACTCCATATATTACAATTGGTAATGGGAGCTCTGTGGAATGCTAATTTGGACGTTGGAATCCAGTTGTACAACACCCAGCCAGGGAGCGTGCAGCGGTAAAGGTGCAGCCCTGCAATTGCCTACTCAGGCCACAGCTGGCAGAAGGGCCTCTACGAGCGGGAGCCCTCGACCCGCCGTTCTCTGACGATGGGCCGCGAGCGCCACAGTGGTCCGTGGAGATGAAAGTGAACCAAGTGGGCCTCGAGGTACAAGACGTTGAGATCCCCTGCTCTTAGACAGCATGGGAGAGGTGGGAACTCACTGCTCAACCATACAGGACCTGCCTAACGACTGCGGAGTGTGCAGACACCGCTGGATGTAGAAACGTAGGGAGGTTTCTGAAGCTTATTTGGTTAAGGATGGGTTTTTTTAGTTTCACGGTTAATCTCACGATCACTCATGCAGCATGCACATTCATAACTTGTAACAATTCACACAATTCCGTACAATAAAAGAATATTTTATTGGCTTAAAGTCAACGCATGGAGCGTAACCTTATGATCGAGGGGTTTGTGTATTGTAATGAAACCCAGAGCTGTCACCTGGAGTCGAGCAATCCTATGGTCTCACTTGAACAAGTCTGGGGTGGGTTCCAAACAAATAATATGTAGACCCTCCGACTAAAAGAGGTTGGTGTCAGGAAAGACGTGGAGCCATAAAAATATGCTCCGGTATCCCCCACCGTTGGGGGGGAGAATCAGGCCAACTTGGACTCGAAGCCGTTTAACCCAGTGACAAAAGCTCATGCAGAAGGCCAAAAGGGGTGGATGTAGCGCAAGTGAGTTGACAGGAAAGTGATCCGTCGCATGTCTGATTCACTGGGGACCGAGGAATGGGCGAATATTCAAAATGGTCAGATTTGTCAACATATACGCACTGGATGTGGGTGCTTAACTGGTCAAGCGGATGGGCAACGGTCGGCAAAGCGACATTGTTGCTGCACCACTTGAACCGTCTCCACGACGACGTGTGTGTCCAGGCGAGCGACGCCACCCAGAGGGGGCGAACTTGCGGCGTGTTGCAGAGATCCACGGGTCGAACGAAGTGTCCGCCGTGGTTAATACTGCAGCGGGGTAATGGTCTTAATGTGACACGCCGTCCGCTTCACGCGCAGTTGATGTCAAAGATCTCCTGAAGTGATTCACAAGAGCAGGCCAGAGCGTGCTGGTGTCATGGACCAAACTTGTCAAATTCAATCTACACAGCAATCGATGCCTCCACTTACAGATTACTGGCCCATGTCTCTCTTGCCAGTCAGGTTGTTGTGGTCTCTTCAGCTAAGCAGGCATCTAAACTTGAAGCTGGTTTGGCGGTGAGCACTGCCCCATCCCATCGTGTTTCTGATTCGCCGGTCACTTTCCCTTCTTGAACTTTCCACCCGCAGCGGGCTTGGATTTCTTCTTCGTCGAGCCCTTGGGTTCGGGTTGCTAAAAAGAAAATTAGCAATGGTTAAAATCGACAAAACCAGCCGGTTAGAGGAGCGGCAAGGTGGTGCGGTGGTAACAGCTGCATCTTACAGAAGGAAGGTCCCACCTCGGGCACCTTTCTGTGGTGAGTTTGTGTGTTCTCCCCTGTTCTGTGTGGGTTTCCTCCGGGATCTCCGGTTTCCTTCCACAACTAAAAAAAACCCACTAATTTTTAATTGGCCAATATCACCATAATATACGGCGACGCCATGTCAGACGGGTTGCACAGTCTATCGGCGTGGCTGCCAGCCCCCACCTGTGTCCTTGCAGCACTGTGGGGCACTCTGGCGGAAAGGCACCAAATAAATAAATATATAAATGTAATAAATGATAAAAACCTTTTATTCGTGCAGCAAGGGTATTTAGTGGTAACACATGTGCGTTACAGTGATAAGGGACGTGAAGTCGATCCCTGACTTGGGTGCCTTTCTGTGAGGAGTTTGCAATGTGTTTCCCATTTTCTGCAGACGCATGTCCGAGAGTTGTGTGCGGAGGCATCTCGCATTGGGAGGCATCATCAGAAGGCACCGTGGGAGGTGACACATCGCGGTACGGCTATTCCAAAAGAGCAGCTCCTCAGAGAAATTCTCTAAACTCTGGAATCACTAAGGTAAAGGCACCGACCTTGCGCTTTGCGGAGGTGATAGAGCCGGTGATCTTGAAGAAGTCATCCATTCGCACCTGCGTCGTCCCCTGCTTGCTCTTCAGTAGTTTCTTCACTCCGTTCCGGACGCGGTCCTCACTGCAAGCACAAGAGGGCATCGCGAGGACGTCATTGCCACCGCCACGGGCACTCGAGCCATCCTTTGGTCCACTGCGAAATGGAGCAGTGCCACGGCCGTGCCCAGCCAGCCCGGCGCGGCGCGAGTTGACTTTACAATCTAAAAAACGTGGATCCTTGCCGCTGACGTCAAAAAACGCAGTGAACTCGTCGAACGGCGTGTTTAGAGTCGTGACACCGGCGGACGTCACGTGCGATAAACAAGTCTATCCATCGCTGGATGAGGACCTCCTTAAGCTACCACGCGCTCTCAAAGATTCCTGTGAAGCACGGGAACATGGATGCAGTTAGGATGTTTAATGCCATTGAAGGTCTGTCTGATCATGTTGTGCTTGTTGTTCTGCAACGCTGTGTATGTTTAAAAAAAACCCAACAAAATCTTGTGGCTGTTGATTTTCCAATCTGGTGACACTGCTGTGGATGTGCCGTTCTCTCCGCAGCTCTGTGAAGCGCTTTGTGACCCTTGGGTGAAAAGCGCTCTATAAATCTCTCATCTCATTGTCAAAACCGCTTAGTCCTGCACAGGATCGCGGTTAGCCGGAGCTTATCCCGGCAGACACAGGGCGCAAGGCAGGGATATACCCACGATAAGACGCCAGTCCATCACCGGGCACTGCGGGCAATTTAGTCTGCGAGCCAATTAACCTATGCGGCGGCGTGTTTTTTGGCCTGTGGGAGGAAACCGGAGTGCCCGGCGAAAACCCACGCGGACACGGGGAGAACATGCAAACTCCACACAGAAAGGCACCCGAGACCACTGAACCACCGTGCCGCCCGCTCTATACATACAATTATTATTATTATTATGTCAAGGATCTATGTGCTGTTAGGACATTTTAAACAGGATTATGTGATGTTTGAATCATTCACAGAATCCCGTCTGACAATGTAATTCCCGAGTCGCCCATTCAAATGGATGAAATTGTAGCTATTGCAATACTGGCCACGATATGACGCAGCCCAGCTAGAATGACATTGATGTGCAATGAGATTTTTAGCATGAGAATGTTTATCATTAAATATACTATCTCACCACTGTCAGCTTAACAAGCTGTGGCAAGTGTATTTTTGCGGGCAACAATGAGGTCCTGCATGGCACACAAGGTGATGGGTGGCCAGCAACATGCCTGATCACTTTTATCTCCCACCATCATCACTGCTGCCAAAAACTCCACCACGACCACCACCACCATCTCTCCCCCACCCCCCCAGCCCTGCATCTCACTTAAACTGCTTCTCCTGCACCATGAAAGCAACGAGGCCTTCCTCGTCAGGCTCATTCCACTTCAGCTCCACCTCGTCAGCGTCCACCACCTCGGGCTTGAGGAAGAGCTGCCTCGCCTCCTGGTACAGCCAGTTCTCCGGTACGGGGTACTTCTACTCCGGGGAGTGCGGGGAGAGGGAAGGACGAGAGCGGAGGGGAGGAGAGGGGAGAAGTGGAGAAGTGGGGAGCAGAGAGGGTGGTGAATGAATGGGACTGCAAGGTTCATCCTTTCCACCATCTTGTCTCACACACACAGCCGAATTTAACCCGAACGTACTCACAGCAAGTGCTGTCAAGCAAACTCCGCACGGAACACAACCAAATATTGCGACAAGCGCTCTGCCCAGCCATTTTTTTTCTCGCTAGTGCTGATGTTTACACGCCGCATCCATCGGGTACGTATTTCAGAGTTAAGCCAGGAGAGACTTATGGTAGTTCTGGTGTCTCTCGCACCCCATGCATTAAAAATGCATATTTTTTTTTACGTGCACATATTCAATTTCGAAGGTATTTGTTCGAAGGGAGAATGACTCAGGCGCAAGGAAACCGCAGAGTGGTGGGAAGGGGAGAAGGCAGCCACGCGGTCAGCCGGCGCCAACATTTGTCAGACTCCACGTCCTACATGTTATGATGTTATCGGTCAAACAATTATGGTTCTGTAGTTGCAGGAGACCGGAGAACCTGGTGGAAAGCCACGCATAACAGGGGGAGAGTACACACAAACTCCACACAGAAAGGCACCCTAGGCAGGAATCGAACCGCCTCAGGCAGAACTTTTCTTTCCGTGAGTCGCAGTTGTTACGACTGCACAGACTCCTTGCCCACGTTAGCCCTGGCCATGTAAACGGAGTGATGGATCTGGCTCATTCGCAGGAGATTCTCTTTCAGGAGGGTCCTGCCTGTATGTGGGTTCACATACAGTTGTGCTATGCAGCAATAACTTGGCAGGACCCTCCTGAAAGAGAATCTTGAGACTCGGCGAGACTTTCCCGAGTAATCCAGCATAAGCACTCTCAATAGATAATGTAGCAAGTCTTTGTATGTGTATACATATGTCCACATTAAGTATACTGGCTGTAAATCCTTCATAATTGCATATTTTATCTGCACAACAGTGCCACTTACATCTTATTTCAGCTCTACTTCCCACTTATTGATAATGCTTGTGAAACTCTTTACACTATTTCAGCTTTCATTTGCTGCTTTTGCGTGAGAGTACCATCAACTTTCCAAAGCACCCGTCTGCCCTTATCCACGAAGAAATCTTGATCAGAGCAATGTCGTCAGCGCAAAACGGCATCAACAATAGACATCAGACGGCCGTATTACACGCTTGCAACAAGATCTCCCACAGGGCAAGTACTCTGCTGCTAAGAACAACAAAGACTGTTGCACAACATAGGATTGCGAGGCGCGGAGGCATTTTGGGGGAGGCCGTCATCCAGCAGCCTATGGTGGCGACGATCACGACGATGACGGCGCTGATGATGGGCCAAGCGAAGGCACTCGCTCACCTTGGTGTCAATATGCTGCAGGATGGCCTCGATGTTCTTGTGTTGTCGCACAAGTTCGATGGCACGCTTGGGCCCGATGCCCCTGATCGTCTCGCAGTAGTCGCAGCCCAGCAGGATACACAGGTCTATGAACTGTGGGGATTGTAACAATAATCATCACAATGTAGTTGAGCAGAGGCGGCACGGTGGCCCAGTGGGTGGCGCTGTCGTATCCTCACAGCAAGAAGGTCCCGGGTTCGAATCTCGGCTCGGGTACTGCTTTCTGTGTGGAGTTTGCATGTTCTCCCCGTGTCCACGTGGGTTTTTGCCGGGCACTCCGGTTTCCTCCCACAATCCAAAAAACATGCTCTGCATAGGTTAATTGGCTTGCAGACTAAATTGCCCGCAGTGCCCGGTGATGGACTGGCGTCCTATCGTGGGTATATCCCTGCCTTGCGCCCTGTGTCTGCCAGGATAGGCTCCGGGTCACCGCAACCCTGTACAGGACGAAGCGGTTTCTGACAATGAGATAAGATGTAGATGAGCAACCGTGATCGACTGACAGCAGCAGCAGTGTTGCAGTGAAACAACCGCGGGCCGGTTTCATCCTCATTCAGGACTCATCAGGGCAGTTTAGTGACCAGTGCTCACTGCTGAAAAGTCTGTCTCTAGAAACCATCTGTGCGGAGTCCTCAATTCCAACAACGTGGGCCCAGGAGCCAATCGTAATCACATCTGGAAATGATGAGAAAAGCCCATCGTCATAATAGAATTAGAGCCCAGGTTGAAAAACCATGAGATTTAAAGGAGGACATCCACCAATAGCTAACGTGTGGTGGTGACTTCACCAGCACGGTGCTTGCACCAGGCTAGGTGCAAACAAATTAAAAATGAACTCTACAGATTTAAAAATCAAGTCGGATCAAGCGCTGTTGGCAAACACCTACTAAGGTCAGCACGGCACACAAGGGGGTGGGTGGTCATAAACATGCCCGTCCGCCTTTTTGTTTCCCTAGTGGCATTGTTTAGACACCGCATTAGGTTTTCATTTGCGGTCGCGTCGACCTAGGGAAGGCCCTGGAGCAATTCACAAAATCATCACCGGAGTTGGCCGTGAACAGGAATGAAGCTCGGGTCACCGGCTTCATAACGCAGGGCACCAACACCGCTTCACTACCAGTCACCACGAAAACACCACATCACATAGCCTCTTTGCGTTACACAAAAACCATCACCCCTTCCTGAGTATATGCATTACCATCATCAACCTCAGGTTGGCGCAGCGGTAACATCTTCCCCTCATTGAAACAAAGTCCTGCCTAACGTGGTTCAATTCCCACCCCGGGTGCTTTTCTGTGAAGAGTTTGTGTCCACTCCCCCTGTCTTGCGTGGGTTTCCTCCGGTTTCATTCCACAACTAAAAACACTAATAAATTGAGCGATACCACCATGATATTCAGCGACGCAGTGTCGGGTGGGTTGGCGCCGGCTGTTAGCGTGGCTGCCTACGCCCCAGCTCTCTTTCCTGCAGCGCTGTGGGGTCTCTGGGTGAAAGGCACTAACCAAATAAATGTAACAAATTATATTTACCTTTTTTTAATTTGCACGGCAAAGGGATTTAGTGGCAACAAATGCATGTCACAGCGATAACATAATATATGGGAAAAACAGTGCTTGGCGGGCTGGTGGCGGCTGACCACCTCACTGACTGCCCCCCTTGCGGCTCCGTATCCATGCCTCTTCCACGACTAGGCATGGAATTTGCACGGAGCGTTATAAATAGTATTATTTATTATTATTACCTCGTCATGTGAGAGCTTGATTTCCTCTAAAAGCTTTGTGAAGTGGAACTCCTGAATTGGCAGCTTCCTGAAAAACGAACACATTGAGCCAGTTGGCGGAGGAACACACAGATGGACACACACACATACACCGACAACACAAACAAAATGCACGTATACTTGAACAGACTGTAGGGAGAAGTGCTATTAGCGAGTAGAGCCTGTGAAGGCCAGCATGGCAGATGAGGGGGTTGGTGGCCAGCATCAGCCCTACCCGGCCACCTACGTCTCTCTAATGGCCATGTTTACACACCATGCCAAGTACTGAGTCAACGTAGCAGAGGTTCAGATAATCATCACAGGAGTTGGCCATGAGCGGGATTGTAACTCGGCTCGTCGGGTTCGTAGCGCAGGGCGCTGACCGCTGGGGCACCGTTCTCCCAGACGACGGCAACAAGAACCACCGCTCGCCACTGAGTGGCGGTCACCACGACGCCTGCGCCACGCTGGATGTATTTTCAAGCCGTGATGCGTCGAGGGCTCTCTGGCAGGAGGTCACAGGACAGACCCAGATGCCATGGGCTAACCGCCCGAGACGACCGACAGATGCGCCGCCTGCGCTGCCCGCTGCACCGGCACGCTCGCGCATCGCCGCGTACTTGGCCTCGCTGGCCGTCAGGTGCCGCAGCAGGACCCCAGTGCCGAACGTGAGCCCGTCCATGTCCTCGGTGGCCGTGGCAAACACCTTGCCGGCCTTCACCAGCGCAGCGCAGCTCGCTTCCGCCTCGCAGGGAGCCTACCACACAGAGACAAAAGTCCCCCTGTAGCATAGCCTTAACGGGACAACAAGGGCCCTTAAGAGAGTGATAATACGATTTATAACGCGCACAAATTCCACGCCTAGTCGGGAACGAGACACGAACACCGAAACACGGAGCCAAACTCAGCGTGGGACAGCCTGGTGGAATGGACGCTGTTGGAGTAGATTTTTTGAAAGTTGAGCCTTCGTGATCCTTCCGTGATGCAGGGGATGGCTGTTCAAAGTTGTAGGTGGGGATATAGAAAAGCACCGTTTTGCATTCGTAGCGCTGATGAAGGCCAGTACGGCACATGTGGGGATAGGTGGCAAATATCAGGTGCTCAGTTTAGGTTGAGTCGGCCTAGGGATGGCCCATAACCGGTTCAGAAAATCTTCACCGGTATTTGTGGCCATAATCGGGAGCGTAACTCTGGTAGTCGGGTTCGTTGCGCGGTGTGCCAGCTGCTGCGCTACCACAGCACCACACAAACAGCGTCGCACAGCATCGGTGTCAGGAACACAACGTCAGCACAAAGTCAAAGATTCCCCATACAGCCTTAACAGACTGTCGGCTCAAGAACTGTTAGCGAGCACAACATCGCACACAGCACGAGACAACACCAAGCGTGGGGGATGTGGGCGATGCCTCTGGAGAGAAAACCGCGCACTCCCATACTCTCCCGGCCCCTTTGGAGGACGAGGGAGCGGCGCGGCGGGCGCGCGCCTATCACGACGCACCTCAACGTAGGGAACGCCCATGAGCCGCAGCAGCCGCTTGCACTCGTCGTTGTGCTGCCGCGTGACGCGGACCAGCCGCTTGCTGAACTTCTCCACGTTATCCAGCTCGCCTGCGACGACGCACGTGCACAAGGGTCACCGTCATCAGATGTGACGGCACCTCTGTTCGACGGACATCGGACACTGTCTGCGACTTCCAAGACAGCAGTCTGCATTGGAAATATATATATTTATTATTGCTATTAGATACGTGTATCATTACTCTGTTAAATGATGTTCATTTTATATATAAGTCCTCTGGCGAGGACTGTTAATCTGACTCACTGTTGTCGTGCCGGGATGATGGCTCAATGCCGACCTGCGCCTGCTCGGGAATATTTATTTACTTCTTTGTTTGTTGAACAATTATTTTTCATCGCTTATTTTACGTCCTTCTATAAACTATAGCCATTATTTAACTTTCATTTGAGCTGTCCTGATGTTGTTGTGGTTGCTGTTGACACGCCGTTCTCTCCACAGCTCAGATTTGTAAGAAAACGAAACAAAAAAACGTTGACGCTAATTTGCCGTTCTTACGTCGTTGTTGTTTGCTGACGCGGCCGTTCTCTCCACAGCTCTGTGCTGCGCTTTGTGACCCTCGGGTGAAAAGTGCTCCAGGAGTGCAATTAATATTATTATTGTATATGTTAAATAAGATTGTCATGAAAACGTCCGGATTTCACGTAATTTTGAACACCTTTCCCCCCCATTAGTCTGTTAAATCAAGGTTTAACCGTATTACTTAAAAGAGTACCAGCCACACATTGTTGCTCGTGTTCCAAGCGCGTAACACGTTCTTCCGACATCTCTTACTGACGACGTTTTCTGTTGATTTAAAATCACCCAGAGCACTAACCACTACGTTACCACTCCTTACATATGCAAAGACAAATATCCCCCATAGAGCCTTAACAGACTGTAGGGCCAAGTACCGGCCGCCTTTGTCTCCCTAGTGGCAATATTTTTACATTGCACGAGGTACTCATTTGAGGCTAAGTCGACCTACGGGAGGCCCAGGACTGGTCCATAAAATCGTCACTGGTGTTGGCCGTGAGCGGAATTCAAACTAGGGTCGCCGGGTTTGTAGCCCAGCGCGCCAACCGCTGCGTCACCGCACCCCACTATTAATGCACGCACGAACACACGGACACACGTGCACGCGCACGCGCGCACACAGGCGCACGCTTCCTCACCAGCCTCCTCAGCTGCCACGAGCTGCTTCTCGGCCTCCACTCTGCGCTCCGCTCGTTTCGCCAGCTGCAACCCATTATCACAGCAATCAAAACCACTAGCAGAGTGCCCGCCCCACAGATGATCTTGTTCCAAGTGTGTACTACGTTTTTCTTAAGTCATGATGAAGGGGGAAGAGTGTTTAAGAGGGTTGACTGCAGTACAAATAGTGTGAATTTAAAGCTCAAATAATGTCCCAGTTTCAGAAGAGTAATCAATAAGTGGGAAATAAAGCTGAAAATAGCCATAAGAGCCTTGATAATGTAGATAAAATGTGAGCTTATGAAAGATTCAAACCCAGTGCTCTCAGTGTGAACATACATATATGTGTAAAAACACTTGTTCCATTATGTATGCATTGTTGCCATTATCATTCCAGGAGAAGTGGTGACTGGTAACAATACAAACAATATACAACAAGATAAGTCACTATAGAGATAGAACAAACAACAACAACAGGCCAATCAATACAAACAAGAGGATGAGACAGTAAAAGAGGAGATGCGGAAAAACAAACCAGACAGGTCATACGAGCCGGTTGCGATCAGGATTTGATACTCAAGGATCGAGTATGGATTCCGCTGGAAGCCGTGGCGGAGACTGGCGCGAGTACCTCTCCCGTCTTGAGCTGCGGAGGCTTCCCGTCAAACACGTACACGGGCTTGATCCCGTTCTCCATCATGCGGATGGTGCGGTAGAAGAGTCCAACCAGGTGGCTGGAACCACGGCGGCGCGGTCACAAGCGCACGGCGGCAATCACGCGATCACGCCGACCCCCAACCACTGGGGCGGCTACCCCGCCGAACTGAGTTAACCCTGGATCCCTGTCGTTTTGAACTGGCAACACACAAGCTCATAACATTACCCGCTTGTCCTATTATCCACAAATCCCTG
>JAZEWT010000003.1:2035739-2046636 GCA_036362905.1 Mordacia mordax
GCCCGGCGGTGGACTGGCGTCCCGTCGTCGGGTGTATTCCTGCCTTACGCCCTGTGTTTCCGGGATAGGCTCCGGCTCACCGTGACCCAATATAGGATTAAGGATTAAGCGGTTTCAGATAATGAGATGAGAATAATAACTCACTGACAAGCCTTGTCGGAACTGTGGAATAACGCAGGCGAACATTGGTGGGAGAGTTCCTCTGTCGCTCTGCCAGGGTCTCAAGCCCTGCCCGTGGCCGTGCACACAGCGCAAACTCTTCCCCCGCTAAAGTCCAGGCTCGAATCTCTGATCTCCCTTCTCCCAAACGGATTCCCTCGAGCCTCTTCTCGGCCTGTGAAAGTGTTTTCATTTGCACGTCTGCCGCGATGCCGTCTCAACCCCATCGCTACCCTGTAGCGTTCTGCCAATGTTATTGCTGCTCTGAAACCATTTCCAAATTGTCCTCTCGCCTTACAACTCCTCCACATCGACTGTAGATTCGCTCGCATTTCGATGGTCACGTCATTGCCAGAAATCGCTTAGTCCTGTACAAGGTCGCGGTGAGCCGGCACCTATCCCGGCAGACACAGGGCGCAAGGTAGGGATATATCCACGATAAGACGCCTGTCCATCACCGGGCACTGCGGGCAATTTAGTCTGAAAGCCAATTAACCTATGCAGTAGCATGTTTTTTGGATTGTAGGAGGAAACCTGAGTGCCTGGCGAAAACCCACGCGGACACGGGGAGAGAACTCGCAAACTCCACACAGAAAGCAGCACCCGAGCCGAGATTCGAACGCGGGACCTTCTTGCTGTGAGGAGGAGGCGACAGCGCTACCCACTGGGCCACCGTGCCGCCCCATTTCGATACTTTTAAATGAAATTTATAATGCATAACGTGCCAGGTATTTGTAGGTTTTAAATGTATTGGCTCAATGAGAGAACGTATCCGAGGCAGGTGGAAACTAGAGAGAGGTGAAGGCAGCCACAGAGTCAGCCCGCGTCAAGATTTACCAAACACTGCATCTCATACACGGTTACATTGTTTGTAAATGATTTAGGTTTTTCACGGCTCGATGAATGATGATTGCTTCGAAAAGCTGCTCTCTCGAGACAGCCGCGGCGATCGCTTCCCCGTATTATCTGTCAATTAATCCGTGTTTTTCAGTTTTGAATGGAAACTGGACAACCCATATGAAACCCGTGCAGGAAAGAGTGAAACACGCACACACGCGCCACTGCAGCAAGGCGTGGAGGCAGGAGTCGAACCATCATTTCTTCCTGCGAGGTGCCAATGCTACCACGTTGCCCGTGCTAGTTGTTTTGCTATACTGTACCACAATGATAGGTGTGCTTTTGTGAATGCTGCTGCATCGCTCCAACCGCTCCGCCATCACCACCTCGCTCGCGAGTCACTTTAAAACACTCACATTACATTACAAATGCAATCGGTCAAGCGACAGTCGGTTCCATCTCCGCTGAGTGCGCGGACAACCGCTACCAACCCGGAGCGACTTGGATCGACACTGCTTAGAAATGAATCGCTGAGTCGACCCCCAACTGGGATTTGACCTCTTAATGCAGACGCTTTATCAACGCTCGTTCCCAGCGGGTCGCTAATTGGCAGCCGGCCTCAAAGCTTCCACAATCCAGCTGTGAGTGCCTTTCATCATCTTCCCCAACTTCACACTAATTCGTATTTTTGTAGCTATTTCAAGTTGCCTTTTAAACGTTAAACTAGTTGGAGCAAATGCGACCGTGCATGTACGGTACATTGTAAACCCTGTGCAATGTCGTTATATAATTGCGTCTGTTCGATATGGCACCGTTATTTACGTTGTCTTCAGTGCCCAGGTCACGTCTTGCGATTCATGGATTCTCATCAAAAACCCGAGTTTGACTCCCGGCCACAGCCAGACAGCAGTGATGATGAGTGATACAGACAGTGAACCGGTTCACGGGTCTCCTCGTTCAGCAAACCCCGCTCTATTAATCACCGTGGTGAGATTTTCTCAAATAACTCTTTCTTGAGCAAGACAGATCATAGGGGATGCTTTCGTTCAGCTGCCGAATCGAGGATTCATCCTCCGCGCTTCGCAACGTTTTGCATCCTACTGTGACGCCACGGCTTCGACTCTGGGCTTGTGACGGCTCACAGCGGCAACACTACGGCGAGGATCAGCACCCACTCCGCGATAGATCAGCCAACGAGCACGGATGAGCAGAGACTTCTTGATTCTCGATGCTTTATTGAAACCAGCAGTGAACGGGGCCGGGGAGTAGCGGAACACAACGAGCTGTACATCGTGACGCTGCCTCCTCCGTCCAATTCCCCCAGGAGACTACCCTCGCACCTCCAACCCCCCGCTCCTTATATCCCCGCGGCCCCTTCTAGAAAGTTCTAACCGACGTCACCCCTCTGCAGTAAAAGTCCCCCCGCAGGCCGTGCTGTCCGTCCCTCACGTGGCGTTGGTCCCCCCTCTACAGTAAAAGCTCCGAACCCCCTATTCCTTAACTCTGCTCTACGTTGAAGGCTTCGAAATTGAGTCGTGAACATTTGTATGAACATAAAGGGCTTCAACTATTACTGTGACGACCCAGCAGGACTCCAAGGTCATAAATGCACGGGAGCCGATACGCTTCAGGCCGAACTCGTGTGAATCGAGCGATTTTGCTCACAATCGCACCGCTGCCGAGTCCTTCTCGCCAAGTCAACGGAGAAGCTGCTCCGCAGCATCCAGCAGGAGAGGCCCCATTGTCACAGAGATCCCACAACAAAGGCTTCCGCGTGGTTGTTCAAGCGGGCCTATCGTGTGTCCATTATCCACAACCCGAACCATCACCTTTACAACACAATGGGTCAGCACGGCGCCCGCCTGGACTCGCTTTTCAAAAGCCTTTGTCATGAACACACATTTATTTATTTTCACATTCATAGACACAAGGCTGCTTGAAGCCTTGAACATATCCGAATGCGATATTTTTCAAGATAAATGGCATTTAAATACCACGTCTTGCGGCATTGTTGCTCGATTAATCATCGCCACCGAATCGCGGTGACTGTCACTGATCCAAGGGGTGGATTCATGGTGTGCGGTGGTGGCGTCTGGCATGGGGCTTGTGTCGCAACTCTTTCAAATAGCTCGCCAACGTAACGCTCGTTAAAACGCCGCCAGACTGACCAGAAACTTGTCAAAGCTGTCACGAAACTAGTCGTGATGTGTCTCTCGTAGTGGGTTATTCGTAGCAACCGTAGCACGTTGGTGGGTTGGGAGGTTTAAGAAGTTGGTCCGTCCTGCTGCTTATCCCTGGCACGATGCACAATAATCATATCGAGGGGACCGTAGACCACCCACATTCACTGCTGACGCAGTTCAATGCACGCCGATGGCTATCTCAGCTGTGCCACAGGCAAGGTGTTCTTATCATCGAGATTCGATGCAATCCGTGTGGTTGCAGACAGTCACTGTTGATTCGGTGCTGTTTAAAAACATCCCCAGCATCGGTTGTTCAAAGCTGGCGCCAACATGTATTACTTTGAGGAGGTGGCTGCTGTCTCTGAAGTCGCCAGGAATGAAACCAACAATTTGATACTGACTCTCCAGAAGATTTATATCCAGAGACACCATTCTAGCTTATTACGCACCTTCCTCGGGTGTCCGTTCATGCAATATCAGGGGACATTTGTTTTTCTTTCGTGCTTGTGGAAGGTTAAGGCGTTTGGGAGTTAGCAGACACGAGTCTTTTTGCATCGTGGCCCCTCGCGCGCTTGGGATCTCGCGAGAGGGTTCATGCGATTCTGAAGACTCGTTTTCCTGGCATGGATCTGCAGGAGATCGTCTTGGAATCTTTCTCACGAATCTCTGGAGCCGCCGAGACCTTGAACGTGGCAGCCAAATTACTGCAGAGGTCTATGTATAAGCAAATGAAGGCCTGTTAGCTGGGTATTCACGTAATCACTTGACTCAAAAAAAAAACCCGTCATTGCTGATTTGCCGTTCTTATCTCATTGTTGATGAGCCGATCTCTCCGCAGCTCTGTGTAGCGCTTTGTGATCCTTGGGTGATGGGCGCTCTAGATATGCAATTATTATTATACGATAGATCTTACATGAAACAATTTCCCAACATATGTGTTATATATTGTGATAATTTTGCATTTTAAAATTATAGTTGAAAGTTTGATCATATTTTACATGTTGTATTAAAAATATGTGCATATTTTTTTAAAAAATGTTATTGTTGCTAATTTTCCGTTCTAATGCCGTTAACTGTTGACGAGCCGTTCTCTCCACAGCTCTGTGCAGCGCTTTGTGACCCTCGGGTGAAGAACGCTCGAGAGATGCAATATTCATCTCATCTCATTGTCAGAAACCGCTTAATCCTGTAGAGGGTCACGGTAAGCCGGAGCCTATCCCGGCAGACACAGGAAGCAAGGCAGGGATAAACCCATGATGGGACGCCAGTCCATCACCGGGCACTGTGGGCAATTTCGTCTGCGAGCCAATTAACCTATGCAGCGGCATGTTTTTTTGGACTGTGGGAGGAAACCGGAGTGCCCGGTGAAAAACCACGCGGACACGGGGGAGAGAACTCGCAAACTCCGCACAGAAAGCAGCACCCGAGCCGAGATTCGAACCCAGGACCTTCTTGCTGTGAGGAGGAGGCGACAGCGCTACCCACAGGGGCCACCACCGTGCCGCCCTAAAAAGCAATATTTAATTATTATTATTAGCTTAAGCAAGGTGCACAGATCGCAAACGTCTACCGCTGAGGTGTGTGAGCATAACTAATTGGATCAAAACACCTGTTTGGATCAATCATGTGCGTGCCATTGGGAATTCTATTGCATCTCTGACATATACAAAATCAATCAGTGGCAGTGGCAGATGGTACGCGCGCTCTCATTGGCTGTCGGGGCAGCCGGGCGGCCGCCGTTTTGTAAGGTGGGCCGCGATTGGCTGCTCCTGTTGCTATGGCACGCCGCGATGAGGCCTTGTATTTTTCCAAAGTACCACGAAGGCCTGACTCAAAAGAGTTGAACTCCGAACCAAATCGTCTCGGTGTCATCGCAAAGGAACTCCGGCTCTTGTTCAGAGCAAACTGTGGCTCAGCGAGTGCGCCACAACCCCGTCTCGCCTCCGTTTGCAGGCCTCTGTGTGCGTCGTGCGCCATAGGCCTGGGCCCGCAGTAGAACTTCAGTCGATTTCTCTATGTGCTTAGGAGCAAACAAACAAACAAAACCACACTAAAGCGTGGAGACAAGATGACCGCGTTGTAACGCGGTCATGAAATCCTCCGTATCGTGCAGCGAGGTTGAGGGTTCGTGTGCGGGCTCGCGGAGGATAATCCCGCCATGAATCGTACGGGCCGGCACGGGGATATGAGGCCAATTTAAAAGCAGTCAATTTCCCTGATTAAATGTAATTATTGGGTGAGAGCTAAGGCTCGGCCCCACTCTGTAATTGTGATCTATGCGTGCGGTTTAAGGGCATCTTATTAACGCGGCGCTATGGCGCGGGATGCGGCGGAGAGCGTCGCCATGGAGACGACGGGAGAGAGCCAGGGTACCGGGGGGCGGGGCGGGGGGCGGGGCGCAGAAGCCGCCGCGCTGGAGGCGCTAATGGTGGCAAAGGTAAGCGCGGTTGATCCCGGCCGATGTTAGATCCCTAGCACCGCACGGTTCATGCCGGCGTGAAGGCAGCGGCGGTGGTGCCAGCGGCTGTGCTGGGTGCAGGTAGCCGGGGTTGCGGTGTCGGAATAATGACGGTGGGCGATGTGATGCTGATGGCTGAAGGATGATGATGATGATGATGATCGTGGTGACGATGGCATTGGGAAGCGGTGCCGCGGGGCCGTAGGCGATGGCGGTGTTGCGGCGTTGCGGGGTGTCCTGGTGGAGGGAGTCGTTAAGTCGACGAGGAGGGGATGCGGCGGTTGTGATGGTGCCTGTAATGAACACGCTGGGACGGCGTGGAGGAGACGGCGCGAGGGGGAGGGCCCCCCCGGGAGGGCCCCCCCCCCTCCCCATCTTGTCCGGCTACTGTCAGCGGCCGACCTCTGCGACCCCTTAAATCAACCAATCCCCGGGCCATGGGATTGGAGTGGAGAGAAACCATCAATCATCATTGAGGGAGTGGGTCCCCTGCGGCGGTGTGGCCTGGGGGATGTGTTGGGGATTTGAAGGAGGAGGGAAAGTTGGACTTTGGTTGGGATTGGATTGGGAGGAGCGGAGCTGCTTTCCCACAAAAGCCCAGCCTTCATCAGCCTGCCTCTCCACGCTACCTCCCCCACAGCCAGCACCACAATGATTGCCGCAGACAGCAGTGTCACCAGTATGACCGACATTCGCACAATCTTCCTGCCCCCCCCCCTCCTCCCTCGCCATTTTGCCTCTCTCGCTCCATCTCCCTCTCGCAGGCCCCTGTGGAGTCTCTGCTTGTAGGGGGAAATAAAAAATACCCGTGGCCCTGAGGGGAAAAAGTGTCCGACCTGACTCACGGTCACTCTCCTTACAAAGACAAAGATCCCCCGTATAGCCTCAACGCACCGTAAGAGGCTCTCCCTCCGCTCACACGGCGACACAACTCGCAACGGACAGTCAGCGCCTGCTCTCCTCTCTACATCTCCAAGCACAAAGGCAGCGGACAGCTGTGTCCCAGGCGCAACGGGAAACAACGACAATCAGTCGAACAATAATAATAGCAATTGCATCTATAGACCGTGTTTAACCCGAGGGTCACAAAGCGCTGCACAGAGCTGCGGAGAGAACGGCGCGTCAACAACAATGGCACTAGAACAGAAAATCAGCCACAATAGCGGGTTTTTTTGTTTTACAAATCCGAGCTGTGGAGAGGACGGCACGTCGTCAACAACAACATCAGAATAGCTCAACTGAAAGTCAAATAGTAGCAATAAATTATAGGACATAAAGTAAGCGGAGAAAAAAATATTTCTTCAACAAACAAGAAAGGAATCAATGTTCCCAAGCAGGTGCAGGTCGGCAGAAAGCCATCATCCCGGCACGACAACGTGGAGCCGCATCAACAATCCTAGCGAGAGGACTTGAAAGCCTTAGAGAACAAGTGAGTCTTGAGACGGGATTTGAAGATGCCCAGGGACTCAGCTGATCGAATCTCCAATGGAAGGGAGTTCCAGAGTCTGGCAGCAGCGCAGAGCGAGAAGGCTCCGTCACCCATGGAGGTGCGATCTGGGCACTCGCAGCGAGCAGCGCGTGTTGGAGGATCGACGTTATCGTGTTCAGTCACATTGGGGATGGCGCACCGGAGGAGTGAGTTGCGCTGCTGCTCCACAGCAAGAACGCCCGGGTTCGGTTCCCGGCTCGGGTGCTTTTCTGTGTCGAGAATGCGTGTTCTCCCCGTGTCTGCGTAGATTTGGCCGGGTACTCTGGTTTCCTCCTACCATCCAAAGATACGCTGCTACCCAGGTTAATTGGTCTGACGAGTAAATTTCCCCCCAAAAGTGCCCTGCAGTGTACTGGCGTCACATCCTAGATATAGCCCCACCTTGCATCCTGTGTCTGCCGGCATAGACTCCAGCCCCCCGCGACCCTGTACAGGATTACGCGGGTACTGACACTAACTGACAATCACATTTGGGTTGGAGAAAACGCCCTCCATCCAGCCCATCCCGCACACTCACAACATCTATCCCGCTCCCTGCCAACATCTTCCATCCCTGCCTGCAGCCCTGTTTGAGGATTTTAATGAAGGCAATTTCACCCGCATTTTTATTTCTCTGAATAGCCCAGGAGCAAATATTGGGGTTTTGGTTTTGAAGCTAAAGTATACGCTTCCCTTTAATCTGCTAAAAGCATGCGACCGTAACAAGAAAGCCACTTCTAGGCTGTGTGTGTCGGCTTATATTTAAAAATCCTGCCTCTGATTATCGCCGAGTCACATGAAAGTGCTGCGTTCTCTTTCTTGAGCCGAACAAAACAAATATAAAGTCTCATCTCATCTCATTATCTGAAACCGCTTAATCCTATATAGGGTCACGGTGAGCCGGAGCCTATCCCGGAAACACAGGGCGTAAGGCAGGAATACACCCGACGACGGGACGCAAATATAATGTATACATCTATATTAAGCATCACTATATCATCGCACTGTATTAACATAATTAATGTTTCAAGGTTTTTTTTTTACAAGGCAGTGTATATCAAGCCCTCCTAGCAGACGAACTGAACAGTGTACATAATTGACAGGTTGATATATTTTTCATATATTCAATACCCCCCTCAGCCCCCTTCCCATAACTCATAATGTAATGTTTAAACATTCGTACTTGTTGTTCAGCCCCAGGCGGCGATCTGTCACCATGCCTGAGCTTACGTCGCATATTTTGGCACATTATTACCACGTCTCAGATTAGTCCGGCACTGGCGGGCACCCGACTGGTGGGAGCGCCATTTTTTTTGCAGGTCATTAAAATTTAAAATTGCCACGGGAGAGAAAGTGGCTCGCATTAACAAGTCCTGCTGGGGATGCAGGACAGCTTGGTGGTGGGGGTGGGGGGTGGGTGGCAAGAGATGGGATTATTCGGTGAAGGGGGCATGNGGGGGGGGGGGGGGGAGTAGGGCAAGGAGGTGGGTGTTAGTGGGGGCACGTGGCGTTGATGGTGTCGTGTCATGAATGGGATTTCGTGGCCGCCGAGCCAACGTCATTCTCAATACCCACCTTCATAAATCAGCAACGCACGGCTGCCGAGACGCGCCCGGGGTCCGTTCTCGTCACTGCTTGTTCGTGCCACATTACTATCCCTAACAGAAGGAAATGAAGCTGTGTTGTTGCACTGACGCCCTCTTGCTGTTATGTCAATGTACTTTACAGTCCTGGAGAAAATAGGAATTATTATTTATTTGCTGCGAACGCAATGCTTTTCGCTCGTGTGATATTTTGTGCATTTAGAAACGGAAAGAAAGGGAAAACACGCACCAATTGGTGATCGCTACCTGGTTGGTAAAGAATATTGACGGAAGACGCATTTAAACAAAAACGCAAATCTAGAACTTGGTCGGGCATGAATTTTACGAGATCCAGTCACTATAAGGCATTTCCCCCCTCTTTGAAAGCTCAAGGATTTGTAAGTTTGGTTTAGGCTTCGAGAGCATGCAATTTTTAAATTCCCACCATGTTTATTATGCAAACATACTGTGGTGTCCTGATTCAAGATATTTCCAACTTTAAATACTCAGATCCCAGGCAGGGATCATGTCACGTGCTATGGATGCTTCTCCACTTCATCATCTCTTTCGACTGGAACCGGGCCTCGTCCGAAATGAAAACAGACCCTGGTGTTCAACTCAGAGCCGACATTTGGGGTCAGCGCTGACTCGGCTCAACGTCTTAACAGCTCTACGTTGTTGCGTTGCTAAGGTGTGGCGATTGTTGTTTAGCAGGAATCCCGCATCTACAGCTTGTCAGCTCACCGGCTACTTCCTGCTGCAACAACAAACATCGGTGTGGAGATGAGCCTGTATCGTGTAATGACGTAGCTTTTCACGGCTCCACGTATGACAATTGATCTCAATGGCTGCTCTTTACGCTATGGCCGTATCGAGCATTCCTCCTCTCTCCCCTTTGCAACGTTTTCGCCTCCTACGTTGGCGAGAGAGAGGAACGCTTGCCACGACCATCTCAAAAGAGCAGCTCTCGAGAGCGAATCTAGTTAGCACAGTACTGAGATGAAGACGGGAAGATTGTTCTGCAATACGAGGGTCGTTATCGGCTGCTAGACGGACAAGTGTAACGGAACAGCAATTCTTAAATTAAAAAGTGTGTGAAGCTCTGAGTGTCATCCGCTCCGTACGCATATTTATCAGGGAAAATCGTGACGTAATGCTGCTCATCATTGTAATTACATAATCTTCATGAATAACAGTGCCAACGCTTAATTAGGCCTTCCCGGATACATGACGGGTGCTCTTATTATTATGAAGAGCTGATGCTAGGAAGAAGGAGTGTCAGCGATGTGGATGATTATCTTGAGGCACAGTATCATCACGTTGGCTCTCGGCAGCGGACAGACAGTGGTGGGGAGCACGAGGGATGGAGGAGGGGTATCGACACAAATCGTGGTGCCGCGACGCCACGGCTTCGACTGCGGGCTCGTGACGGCTCACAGCGGCAACACCACGGCGAGGATCAGCATTCACTCCGCCGCGATAGAGATCAGCCAGCGAGCACGGATGAGCGGAGACTTCTTGATTTCAGATGCTTTATTCAAACCAGCGGTGCACGGGGCCGGAGCAGCAGAACACAACGAGCTGCTACATCGTGACGCTGCCTCCTCCGTCCAATTCCCCCGGGAGATTCCCCTCGCTCCTCCAACCCTCCGCTCCTTATATCCCCGCGGCCCCTTCTAGCGAGTTCTAACCGACGTCACCCCTCTATAGTAAAAGTTCCCCCCGCAGGCCGTGCTGTCCGTCCCCCACGTGGCTCTGTCCCCCTTCTCCAGTAAGAGTTTTTTCACGGGACACCGCACGACGAGATGGAGAGGTTAATAAGTCACGCTGCCCCCCCCCCCCCTAACTCCTTAAATCTGCAGTGCAATGGCCAGGCCACAGAGCACCTACCTCTCGTATCTGATGCAGACGGCTTTAGGTTTAGAATAAGCTGAGGTTTTACTGTAGCAACGGCAAATATTTCCGTAGAAAACCTCAACGAGTCTCTCGGCTCTCCTTGCGGGAGGGTCTTGTTTTTGAACGATTCGTTAAGTCCCTTGCCGAGTGTTGTTTGAGTGCCGAGAGAAACCTCACCACCTCGTACATTTACTCCTGGGTCGTGTGTGCGGTAAAGACCTCAGAACTCGTCGCATGAAACGCATTCAGTATTTTCATCTCATTCTCATTGTCTGAAACCGCTTAGTCCTATACAGGGTCACGGTGAAGCCGG
>JAZEWT010000003.1:2547015-2558228 GCA_036362905.1 Mordacia mordax
CCGTGACCCTATATAGGATTAAGCGATTTCAGATAATGAGATGAGATGAGAGATAATAATAATTTCACTTTCAGGGTGCGCTTTTCACCCGAGGGTCACTAAGCGCTGCACAGAGCTACGGAGAGAATGGCCCGTCAACAACAAGGGCAGAGAATGGCAAATCAGCAACAATAACTTTTTTTGTTACAAATCCGAGCTGTGGCGAGAACGCCATGTCAATAACAACATCAGAACAGTTCAACTGAAAGTCAAACAGCGGCGATAAATCATAGGACATAAAGTCAGCAAAATATAAATAATTTCTTAAACGAACAAGGAAGGAACAAATGTTCCCGAGCAGGCGCAGAGAGCCAACATCCTGGCACGACAACGCTGAGTCGCATCAAGAGTCCAAGCCGGACGAATGAATAAATGTTCCCAAGCCGGCACAAGTTGACCTCCTAGAAGCTATGACTCACTCAGCAGGCGTTAAATACTGTGAAGGTTGGAACTCCTTTCGGGAAGGTGTTTTAAATGTCTAAAAAAAGAAATGTTGCTCGCGGCTGATGGTAAATCGGTGGTGAGCTTAGCAGTGACGTTCATTTGCATCGATTACGCATTTATTTTCTTACCACTTTCACTGCACAACCGACACAGTGTGCGTCATGTGATCTCATCTCATTGTCAGAAACCGCCGAGTCCTGTACAGGGTTGCGGTGAGCCGGAGCCTATCCCAGCAGACACAGGGCGCAAGGCAGGGACATACCCACGATGGGACGCCAGTCCATCACCGAGCACTGAGGGCAACTTAATTTGCACGCCAAATTAGCCCATGCAGCAGCATGTTTTTTTGGACTGTGGGAGGAAACCGGAGTGCCCGGCGAAAACCCACACGGACACGAGGAGAGAACTCGCAAACTCTCACACAGAAAGGCACCCGAGCCGAGATTCGAACCCGGGACCTTCTTGCTGTGAGGAGGCGACAGCGCTACCCACTGGGCCACCGCGCCGCCCGCATCATGTGATGAATTATATAATAATAATAATAGCACTTTTGTTCTTATTTTTTGCCATCAGTTATGTATTTAATAGCCACTGCCGTATTTATACAACAGTTAAAAAAATAAGTTCCTACAGTACATCGCCAAATATGAAAAGATATGCTCTATGTCTAAAAAAACCCTCCAAAGAAACGTTATTGCGGATTTGCCGTTGTTACCTTGTTGTTGACGCGCCGTTCTCTCCGCAGCTCTGTGCAGCGCTTTGTGACCCTCGGGTGAAAAGCGCTATATAGATGCAATTATTATTATTATTCCAGCGAATTATGTATATGATTGTTTCTCGTCTCATCCCATTGTCAGAAACCGCTTAGTCCTGTACAGGGTCGCCGTGAGCCGGAGCCTATCCCGGCAGACACAGGGCGCAAGGCAGGGATATACCCACGACGGGACGCCAGTCCATCAGCGGGCACTGCGGGCAATTTAGTGGGCTAACATTTGTGAGAAGTGTTTCCTTTGTTTTACAGTCTATGCGGCTGGCCAAAGGCACTTGTGGCCATGTAAATGAGTCTGATAATGATGACGTTTCGTTGTGAGTGGTTCATCTTGCCTGCCCAATGCAGGCAGTGGCTGGTTATGGTCCTCTGTCACCCAGACTCTCTCTCTCTCTCTCTCCCCCTTCTGTCTGTCTTCACATCTCTCTCCATTTGGGGAGGAAATCAATTTCAGCTCCTCGACTCGACGTAATTGAAAGTGCGGTTGGTGTTTGCACTGTGAAACGCTCTATGACTTCTTAACGATAATTGCCATGTTTAGGAGACGCGCTAAATGTTCTTTGTAAAATAAATAGCCCCACAAACGTCTATTACGGCTAAGATAAACACCACTATGGTTTAATGAGAATCACTTATACGAACCCATTACACGCGGTTCTTATGCAACAACAACAACAACAAAACCCCGCAATATTTAACCACATGTCAATCAAAACCAGATTCAAGTTAAACAGAACAAACGCCCGTAGGAAGTGTGCGCGGCTGGGACGATCACTATTGATACGAAATCGGGAATCCCTTCCTTTGCTTTGCAATGGAAACTAAGAGTTGTCACCCACCTGTCAATCCCTCTGTAGGGTGGTCCAGAGGTCTTGTGACCCCCCCTCTCTACCACCCCCCCTCCCCCCAATTTTACGCTAAGCGATGGGCGCGTAATGGATCGTAAGCAATTTTTATAAAATAAAAACGACGCGAACTCGCATTGGTGTGGTGGCTTCCGCCGCTCGCTGTGTGAGGATCGCTCGCCAGAGCGGCGCCATCGGGAGAGCCGTGTCGAGTTGCCCTCCTCTTGCCCTTCACGACGTTTCGCCTCGAACGTTGGAGGCGTCCTCAGGTGTACGGAGACCACCGGTCTCAGATATCTTGAAAGAAGAGCTTCGGAAAGCAATACATCTGGGCCACCTTGTGGTTTGAGCACCGGGTAATTTTTACATTAATAAATGTCATGATAATACGTATTTAGATTAATTGGTATACTTTCTAGGATTTAAATAAGATTTGCTGGATAAAAAAATAATTAATAGCTAGCACAAATTTTAAAGATAAGGCAATCATAAATGCATAGTGTCGGTCTTCTCAATTCATTACTCTAACATCAGCAATTTCGCTTTTCATGAAATCTTCGATTCAATGTCCATCTGCTAGACAGAAAAATCCCGTTGAGCCAGTAGCCCAGCTAGTTTCGGTAGCAATGGCCCAGAGCCAAGGATAGCGGCTAACCGCTCTACACAGCTATCCCAAAAATCAACTTGAGATACATTCATATAGAGAGCCACTGAAATTTATAGAATTAATGGTATCCCATACTCTGCTCTACTCTTTAGTCACTTATTCATAATGTTCCGAACGGTTTGACTAGCATAAAGTCATTATTTTTAAATTGGGACGATATTACCCGGCTGAAGATCATACAAATGCTTAATCTGAACACAAAGTTAGTTGTAAAACGGCGTGTACGAGACATTTGCCAACGGTGGATGCAATATTTATACATAAACATGCCGAAAATAAAAAAAAACACCACGCGGAACGTGTAACGCTAAAGTCCCAAAAGAAACTAAAATATAAACTCCCAAGTGTGAAATGAAACTGTTGTGAAATCACTTCAAATTAGCCGCAAGATGCAAGCCACGCACAGCTGCGTGCGCAGACACCGATCCATTCTCTCTTATTAGGCCCTACCTTAGATTTAAAATGTACGTCTCGGGCGATTTCAATGAATCTTTAAAGATTTTAAAAAGGGTGAGAAATCTTATGGGATGCGAGCTTCTCGGCGTGTATTGGCAAAGATTTTCGCCCACAGCTAAGGTCCACAAAGCACCCAAGAAGTCATTTATACCACCAATTACTTAAACGGAGGAAACTAAAGCTCGTGTGCACTGTGGAAACACACGCAGACATCTCCGGGTAATCGCTTCTCATTGCCGAGCAGTTGACGAGGGACCGCTTTCATTGTACAGTAATATATTATTAGTTAATTCTTTCAACATCAGCTAATGTATTATTTACATCAACCTTTAGCTTCTTGTGTTTAAAAAAAAAACCACCACGCGTGTGCCGCGTCACCGTGTCCATTTATCAGCGGCATTAGCTTGTAAAAATAGTTTCGCATCCACCGTCCCACCAATGCCACTTTACATGAAAACGAAGGGAATCGTGGTTCGGTTCAGAATGCGCCTCTGATGCATTACCGGCCGACTGCATCAGTGTGCCGCCGTTATCGTAAGTTGTTGTTGTTGTTATTATTATTGAGATATCATATGCATTGGGTGGCTCGCCATTCGTGCGGGTTGCGCAATACAGCGGTGATCCAGAGGTCTTGTGACCCCAGTTTAATTCCCCAAGGCGTAATATTTTTGCATGACAATGGGTGGTCAATGTAATGTAAGCAATGTGCCACACAGTGGCATAGCGGTGAGTATCGTAGCTGCCCTGCAGCAATAAGGTCCCAGGTTTGATTCCTAGTTCAGGTGCCTTTTTGTGTGGGTTTTCGCCGGGTACTCCGGTTTCCTCCCACCGTCCAATGACACGCTGCTGCCTGGGATAGTTGGCCTGCTGAGCAAAAACTTGCCCCGAGTGCCCTGTGATGCACTGGCGTTAAATCCTCGGTAGAGCCATGCCTTGTGTCCTCTGTCTGCCGGTACAAACTCTGGCCTCCCCGTGACCCTGTACATGATTAAGCTGATATATTGATAATTATCGTGACTGGTGGCTTACCGGCCCACGAGTTGAGACAATGGGAATAGTTTACCAATTCCACTAAACTTGCCTCTCTCCACACAGCGGTAATCACAATAATCACCACTCACGACTCGCTCGCAGTTACTGTGACAGCAGACAGGGGAAGGACCCAGCAGAGCGAGGAAATTGCACAGGCATGGTGGAGGAGTAAGGTATCTCATCTCATCTCATTATCTGAAACCGCTTAGTCCTATACAGGGTCACGGTGAGCCGGAGCCTATCCCGGCAGGGATACACCCACGATGGGACGTCAGTCCATCGCCGGGCACTGCGGGGCAATTTAGCCTGCGAGCCAATTAACCTGTGCAGCAGTATGCTTTTTGGACTGTGGGAGGAAACCGGAGTGCCCGGCGAAAACCCACGCGGACACGGGGAAAGCATGCAAACTCCACACAGAAAGGCACCCGAGCCGAGAGATTCGAACCCGGGACCTTCTTGCTGTGAGGCGACAGCGCTAACCACTGGGCCACCGTGCTTCACAGGGGTAAGGCAGCTATGCTGAAAATTCGCTATCCTATATATGTTAAGATGTTACCATCAAAATATCGAGGGCTTTTTTTTAGCTATGGGAGGAAACCAGAGTACTTCGCGAAAACCCATGAAGGCATTATAACAATAATTGCATTTAGAGCGCTTTTTCACCCGGAGGTCACAAAGCGCTGCACCACGCTGCGGAGAGAACGGCACGTCAGTAAGAACCGCATATGGGGCAGCAAAAATCATCAACTAGAACTTATTTTGAGGGTTTTTTTTTTATACAAATCTGAGCTGTAGCGAGAACGGCATGTCAATAAAAACAACATCTGCGCAGTCAAATACTGGCAATTATAGCAGGACATAAAATAATAATTTTAAAAAATCAACAAACAAGGAATACATGTTCCCGAGCAGGCCATCACGACAACATTGAGCCGCATCAACAGTCCTAGCGAGAGGACTTGAAAGCATTCCGGAACGAGTGAGTCTTGAGACGAGATTTGAAGATTTTTGCCAGCGACTCAGCTGATTGAGTCTCCAAAGGGAGGGAGTTCCAGAGTCTGGGAGCAGCGCAGAGCGCGAGATGACTCTGTCACCCATCGAATGGAGTTGTGATCTGGGCACACGCAGCGTATTGGAGGATCGAAGTTGTCGTGTCGAGGAGGGTGCCTGAAGTAGTAGATCACGGATGTTTGTCGGAGCAGCGCCAGTGAGAGCCTTGCAGGTGAAGGAGGAGAATTTTGAATTAAAACATGTATTTAACCGGTAACCAGTGGAGAGACATCAGTACTGGGGAAATGTGATCGTGATTGTGTGCGACTGAGGACTCCGGCAGCCGCATTCTGCACACTTTGGAGACGATTGATCAGGTAGGCAGGCGTGCCAGGGAGCAGTGCATTGCAGTTATCGATTCGTGAGGAGATGAAGATGTTTATTAGATTCTCAGCATCAGCGGGTGACAGGATGTTGCGCAGTCTGGCTATATTTGAGATGAAAATAGGCCGCCTTCGCCACCTCGTTGATGTTTGTCTCGAAGCTGAGTGAGGAATCAAGAGTCACTCCCAGACTCCGGACTGCCCTGGCAACTTCAATGGTCTGGTCGTCAAATATCAATTAGATAGGTTTAGCCTTGGACAGCAGCAGCGTGTTTTTGGACGGTGGGAGGAAACCGGAGAACCCGGCGAAAACCCACGCGGGCACGGGCAGAGAGAACTCGCAAACTCCGCGCAGAAAGCAGCGCCCGAGCCAGGAACCGAACCCGGACCTTCTCGCTGTGAGACGACAGCGCTACCCACCGCGCCGCCCCCATTGAGAGAACACAGCACCCGAACTGGGATCGAACTCAGGAGTTTCTCGGTGTGGGGCGCGCGTGTAACCGCTGCGTCACAGTGCTGCACGTGTGTCTGAACCCAGCACGGTGGATCGGTTCGTCAGCTGAGCTCGAATAAAAAGTGGCCAAACAGCTACCACATGGCAAGCCGTTAAGAGCCCCTTGTATTTGCTGACTTGCCACACTAGCCACAAGCTCTGTGCAGCGCTTTGTGACCCTCGGGTGAAAAGCACTCTGGAAGCGCAATTATTATTACAGAGGACGCCCATCTGGTTAAAGTGGAATCAGCAGCAAACAATTGCAGGGCTGTACCTTTACCAATTCACTGTAATTACGTTAGAGTTTACAACAGAACGAGGCTTATTTAAAACGCTACAAAAATACCCGTCAAATCTTATTATGGTAAGCGCAAAGTGTAATTGAGCAATATCGTGACTTATATCGCAATGGGCCGTAAGATATACAACAACAAAATGGTTTTGAAAAAATAATAATTGCTGTGAGAGAGACCTGCCTTTATAATTGCGCATAATGTAGGCTGTGTACTAAATGTGCTGATTTTGAACGCATCAAGAGACAGGAGGGTTATGATTAATTACCACCCTCCACGCGCTACGTAATATGAAAGGGGAGGCTGAATCGATGTTCCCGACACTACAATAAAGATAACGGGGGAGGAGTGGGTGCTGGGGGGGCTATGGGTGGCTATGGGGGGGGGGGGGCTCTCTCTCGCTTCCCCAGAACGCGTCCTGCATTATTTACCAGCAAAGCTTGCGCGCTGAGAGGTACTGCTGGCGAACAGAGCACAGACGCACCCGCTTAGCATTTGACCCAAAGGGTCACAGATTACCAACAGCACATTTGCATGTACAGCAGGAAGATGACATTTACATCTCGCTCTTCTTCCCTTAAGTGGCATAATGTGGGGGAGGTGGGGGGGGTTAGCCTGGTGAGGTCATCTCATCTCATTGTCTGAAACCGCTTAGTCCTATGCAGGGTCACGGTGAGCCGGAGCCTATCCCGGCAGACACAGGGCGCAAGGCAAGGATATACCGACGATGGGACGCCAGTCCATCGCAGGGCACTGCGGGGCAATTTAGCCTGCGAGCCAATTAACCTATGCAGCAGCATGCTTTTTGGACTGTGGGAGGAAACCGGAGTGCCCGGCGAAAACCCACGCGGACACGGGGAGAGCATGCAAACTCCACACAGAAAGGCACCCGAGCCGAGAGATTCGAACCCGGGACCTTCTTGCTGTGAGGCGACAGCGCTAACCACTGGGCCACCGCGCCGCCTGGTGAGGTCACAATCCTTACAAAATCATAGAGCAGGAACGCTCGACATTGCTATCCCGAAAGAGCAGCCCTTCAGAGCACCCGGCCGCATGCTGTCACCTAGGTCAGCTCTGTGCTGACCGCTTGATCGCCATACCGCGATCAGCACCGAGCCGAGAGAACAGCCCACAGCTGACTGTCACGTGACGCGACCGGGGCAATATGTAAATACAACACAGTTCATTAAATAAACGCGTTTCACGCAATTACCGAAAGGAACCAAATCGATCAAACACATGCAAGAGACGCTGTCCCAATAATAGGCTGCTTGAGACATCGCAAAGGCCGTCAATCAATGAGAGGCCAGGAAATTATCGGTGACCTGACGCATGCCTAGCTCTATTTCTCGTATAATCTCGATTCCATTGGAGCAAATCTCCATGAGCGTGCGCCCCGTTTAGTATTTGCTCAGCCCTGTGCACTGGAGACGTCGAGTCGTGATTATTATTACGGTCATCGATCATTCTTACTGACGTGCACGCGGTTCCAACACAAAGGCAAAGAGCCCCCATATAGCCTCAACAGACTGTAGGGTCAAGTGCCGTGAGCGAGTAGCACCGATGAAGGTCGACACGGGGGCACAAGAGGGGGTGGGTCACCAGCACAACGCTCGGCCGCATTTTGTCTCCCGGGTGGCAATGTTTACACACCGCACCAGGTACTCATTTGAGGCCGAGTCGACCTAGGGGAGGCCCAGCACCGGTTCCGAAAATCGTCACCGGTGTTGGTGGCCGTGAGCGGGATTCGAACTCGGGTCACAGCCGGGTTTGCAGCGCGGCGCTGCGCTAACCGCTGCGCCACCGCTCCCCACGCGGTTCCACACACGCGGTCAGAAGCAGCTGTTAATGGAATGACATCTCGAAGGTACATATTGTTTGGGTTATTTTAAAAATACACACATCGTTGCAGAACAACACGTCATTGTTGGCGATTTTCCGTTCGAATGCCGTTGTTGCTGGCGTGTCGTTCTCTCCGTAACGCTGTGCAGCGCTTTGTAACCCTCGGGTGATAAGGGCTCTGTAAACGCAATTATTTTATATTAAGTTGTCTCAAGGTTTCGCGTTGCATTCCAGTTTTTGCAACCACGCTCAAACCACAACCCGGGTAATCCCACCTTCGCATAATTGAGTTCGTTACAATTCATTAATTGTAGGGCGGCGCGGTGGCCCAATGGTTAGCGCTGTCGCCTCACAGCAAGAAGGTCCCGGGTTCGAATCTCTCGGCTCGGGTGCCTTTCTGTGTGGGAGTTTGCATGCTCTCCCCCGTGTCCGAGTGGGTTTTCGCCGGGCACTCCGGTTTCCTCGCACAGTCCAAAAGCATGCTGCTGCATAGGTTAATTGGCTCGCAGGCTAAATTGTCCCGCAGTGCCCGGCGATGGACTGGCGTCCCATCGTCGGTATATCCTTGCTTTGCGCCCTGTGTCTGCCGGAATAGGCTCCGGCTTCACCATGACCCTGTATAGGACTAAGCGGTTTCAGACAATGAGATGAGACATTAACTATAACTCATTTGGGTACAAGGGTGGCGATGCAGTCGTAATATCTGCAACTCACAGAAAGTCCTTCCCTAGGTGCTTCGATGTCTGCCTCCGGCACCTGTGTGCAGTTTGTGTATTCTCTCCCCTCCCGTTCTGTGCGTGATTCCTCTCGGTTCTCCAGTCTCCCCCTGCAACTAACAAACCACTCATTAACTAATTGGCCGATATGATCACGATATTCAGGATGCTGTGTCTGGCGAGTTGGCATCAGCTGACCATCTGGCTTCCTCACGATGCCTCTGTATGCGTGTCTTGCTCTTGACTCGGCGATAAAATTTATTTCGATTTCTTATTATGATTGCTTCGAAAAAGCTGCTCTCTCGGGACAGCCGCGTCGATGGCTCTCTCTCTCCTCTCCTCGCGACGTTTCGCCTCACACGTTGGAGGCATCCTCAGGCGTAGTGTGCGTGCTTGGTTCCTATCGTCCCTTTATATGTGTGGGCGCTATGCGTGTGTCCTTTGTTATGGGAGTCCGCCTCTGAGTCACCTTGACACTAATTTCCTTATTCCATTCCCACCCCCGGAACTGTGATTTCCCCCTCCCTGCTTTGTCTGTGGCTAGTCCCCTAATTTACATCCCATGAAAAGATGCCCCTAACACAATTAGACGATCCCTCTCTGATGTCCACACGTAATAGTTCTATGTCTCTGCATTCCTGACTTCAATAACTGGCCTCCAGGATTGGCTGAAGCTTTATACGCATTTCTTGTTTTCGGTTCATGATGTCTTGGTTTGTGTCTGAAATAATAATTATAATTGCGCTTTTCACCCGGGGGTCACAAAGCGCTGCACAGAGCTCTGGAGAGAACGGCACGTCAGCAACAAACTACGACACATGAACGCAAACACCGACTTTACGACATCTTTTCATAACTTCACAACTGTCGTGGGATTTGACACAAACGCGTGGGCTCCTCCTAACCAATCCTCCCTCTCCACCGGTTCCTGTGCTGGGCCATCGTCCCACCAAGTCCACAGCCCTTCAGAAACTGCTCATCTCCTTGAGCCACCTCTTTCAAAGCCTGCCTCTCGGACTCCCGTCTCCGCGACTCCAGTTCATCACACATTGCTTACACTGCTGTCGGTTTCCTCCACGCTTGAGAAGCAAGCCCTGCCAAGCGGGCAATTTGGTCTGCGAGCCAATTAACCCATGCAAGCAGCATATTTTTTGGACTGTGGGAGGAAACCGGAGCGCCCGGCGAAAACCCACGGGGAGAGAACTCGCAAACTCCCACACAGAAAGGCAGGAACCCAAGCGGAGATTCGAACCCGGGACGTTCCAGCTGTGAGGAGGCGACAGCGCCACCCACTGGGGGCCACCGCGCCGCCCTATAGCAATGTGTGTGATGCGATTTGAACCGTGCGTTAACACTGAGAGCAGCGCACAGGTCCACTTCCAGTCGGGACGTCAAGATCATCAAGTCTCCTTGCTCAGGAGTGGACAGTTTCAGCTGTCATCGTCTCGGTTTGGTCACAGGTGTCAGCGGAATAAATCACCCATCTCCCCGTGACCACTGTAAACAATCCCGGCGATTTTAATAGGCTTTTATGGTTTCAATAGGCTTTTATTGTTTTAATTTACAGGTATTAATAGATGTCGGGGGGGGGGGGTGGGAAGAGCTCCCAAAATAGCTTCAGTCAGAGCTAGCAAACCGACATCCATTACTGGGCACCTCTACATCAAAGGCCTCCGATTCATTTATATATTCTTGCTAGAGTCCAAACTGCCTATAATTACCACCGTATCTGCGTTAAAGTGTCCCGTTAATTAAATTGGAAACATGACCGTTCCTCGCGTTCCACCTCTGATGCTTATATAAAAAGTACAAAATCTGATATAGCAACATTTTTCGAACATTTCTTTGTGCCCTCGTGAGCGCCCTGCGTTCTAATTTTCAATTATTCTGCGTGCACGCCGAGGCAGGGAGTTCCGCAAGCGCGCTGCGGTACCAAGGTTTCTGCTTTAAAAACACGCCGCTGCAGAGGTTAATTGGCTCGCAGACTAAATTGCCCGCAGTGCCCGGTGATGGACTGGCGTCCCATTGTGGGTATATCCCTGCCTTGCGCTCTGTGTCTGCCTGGATAGGCTCCGGCTCACCGCGACCCTGCACAGAACTGAGCGGCTTCTGACAATGAGATGAATACATGATAGGTCTCATCTCATCATCTGAAACCGCTTAATCCTATATAGGGTCACGGTGAGCCGGAGCCTATCCCGGAAACTCAGGGCGTAAGGCAGGAATACACCCGACGACGGGACG
>JAZEWT010000003.1:2814298-2824497 GCA_036362905.1 Mordacia mordax
GAGACTGACTGCTGTCTGCTACTGGTACTGAGACTGACTACTGTCTGCTACTGATACTGAGACAGTAGTTAGTCTCAGTACCAATTTAAACCTGTGGCCGGGTCGCGGGGGTCCCGAGCCTATCCCAGCAGTCACAGGGTGCAAGGCGGAGCTGTACCCAGCATGTAACGCCAGTACACCGCAGGACACTGAAAGCGATTTACTCAGCAGGCCAATTAAGTTTAATTGTTTTTAACTCCTGGCACAATTCACATTGGTGGATATCATTGAAATATTAGAAACGTTGGCCCATTATGATTTTTGTGAGAGTTTTGCCTCTTGGGTTCAAGTTGTGCACAAAGCTATTGGTACTCAGTCACCACTGGTGAAGCTGCCTCATCTCCTCTCATTGTCACGGTGAGCCGGAGCCTATCCCGGCAGACAAAGGGCGCAAGGCAAGGCTATACCCACGATGGGACGCCAGTCCATCACCGGGCACTGCGCGCAATTTAGTCTGCAAGCCAATTAACCTATTCAGCAGCATGTTTTTTGGACTGTGGGAGGAAACCGGAGTGCCCGGCGAAAACCCACGCGGACACGGGGAGAGAACTCGCAAACTCCCACACAGAAAGGTACTCGAGCCGAGATTCGAACCCGGGACCTTCTTGCTGTGAGGAGGCGACAGCGCTACCCACTGGGCCACCGTGCCGCCCTGGTGAAGCTATCTCTATCGAAATTCACAAGATACGCAAACTGGTATTAGCAGGAGGCACTGTGGTGTGTGGCTACATCATTTTAAATGGAAGAGTATTTGGAAGACACTCAATTTCTCATTTGGACAGTGGCATAATCTATATTTAATGGTCTGTCAAATATGTGCAAAAAATAAGGAAATGCTCTGTGTGGACTAGTTTAATGAATTGTAATTGATTATTTGTGTCAGTGGGGAGATATTAAAGAGAAGCCAAGCCAGTTTATGAAGAGAAGAGTAAAAATAGAAGATTTATTATTATTTTGTATTTTTCAACGGTTTGATACGTACAAGGCCATTGCAGTGAAAAGGCTGTCACAAATCCAATGATGATCTTTTGAAAGGTCATGACACTCGCCACGCTGTATGACTTGATAGAGAAACGCTCTTTCATGGGTTCTGACTTGAGATAGCAGTGCCGTATTTGTAAATCTTCACGTTAAAGAAACACAAAATGCTCTCACAGTTATAGGTGGAAAGTAATCGTCACAATAGATGTTTGTTGTTTTTCAAGACAATGAAACCGCCTAGTTAGTGGACTATGAATAATTTATTATCTACTGATGTAGGCTAGATTTTGACGATAGCTTTTCATGGCTGCTCGTTCAGGCTAGCCGTGTCGAGTGTTCACTCTCGTTATAGCTCTCTCCCACGCTGAAAGCATTCACAACGCCTGAAGATGCCTCCAGTGTGAGAAGCGAAACGTCGTGAAGGGACACGGCTATTTGGAGTTCAACCCTTGCCTTGTATTTTTGAAGACTTACACTTTATATGCGGTTTTGTCTCTTAAAATACCAAAGTATGTTTGTTTAATTCAAGTAACTTTAATTGGAACTTACCCAAGAACATCTGAGAGTCTCGAGAATATATTTCACCGAGTAGATGCTGGGGATATATGCTTTGTTTTTGGGGTAAAAAACGGAACTGCATTTCCTGGAGAAAACCCAAATACAGACGAGAAACATACTTCAACTGCCTACAGAGAGGTCAACGGCTTATTTGCTCAAAAACTGTGGTCTCCAACCAATAGATCATGATTAACAGGCCCATCCCAGACTCTTTAGCAGTCGATGTTGACGCAGCTGCTGCGGTTTCACGCGTGTTGAGCCACGGGTGTAATCGCGTCACCGTGCAGTGTAGAGGTATATTACACGGGCAATTGAGTCCGCGTGAAAACGGTTTGAGCCAATCGTCTTCAAAGTTGGGCTCCTTCACTTTGCCGAGAGTCAAAATTGCTTCCAAAACCGTGGGTCCTCTCTGACTTGGGGAATAACAAACTGCCATGCACGCTGAACGGCAGTCGCTTTGATTGGGGAGAGGCAATGTCGTCTGCTAAAAGCCTCAAGGTTTCTAAAATTGTAAATTAACAGAACACAAAGCTTGAACCCCATCATTTTTGATTGTAAACTGCCCGAGTCCGTTATACCATGAGGCGGTTGGGATCATTGCAAATTCTTTCAACGTTCCCATTGGTGGGTCGTGTGACGTGTGATCTCGTCAGAGGCACGATCCAATCAGCTGTAGGCTGTTCTCTCGCCGCGGGGCTGATTGTCAAAGTGATCGTCTAGTTCTCAGGTTTGACGAGCAGCGTTCCAAGGCCACCTATTCATGATCAAGACGTCACCGCGACGCAAGCCATCAATGCCACCACACACCCCGTTGCCCGTGGTCTCCCTCTCCAGTCAGGTCTCACAGTCGACACACCACCTCCAAGGTGTGCGCTCACCACCTCGAAGGTGTGCGCTCACCACCTCGAAGGTGTGCGCTCACCACCTCGAAGGTGTGCGCTCACCACCTCGAAGGTGTGCGCTCGCAGCAGCCCCACCATATGCTCCTGCTCAGAACTCCCCCCGCAGCACCCTGCCAAGCGGAGGGGACCCTCCGCATTGCAGCACACATGTCCTGCCCAAGCTGAACCTGGTTTGCCCAGTCGTTTGGTCAACACTTATTCCCGCAATGTTTTTTTTGTGTTGTGTGAGTCACGTCTGATCTCACGGAGAGAAATCCCTGCCCGAGGCGGTTCGATTCCTGCCACGGGCGCCTTGCTGTGTGGCGTTTGTGCGTTCCGCTGCCGTTGTAGTGCGTGGGTTCCCCTCTGCCTTGTCTGGTTTGCTCCCATAACCAGACACAATCACCCGTTAATTGGTCCGATATAATTCTAAAATACGCGACACACTGTGACACATGTTGGTGCCAGCTAAGTGCGGTTGCCCCCTCGCCTCTCTCGACCCCACTGAAGGAATATGAGTGCTTCAACTTGAGAACTAAAATGAGTTAAAGGTTCAGCCCCAACTTATGCTGCTGCCTTTTGTATGTTGATGACTCACCCCGTAGCGAAGGACATGAATGAAAATATGTCCCCGGGAGTCACATCGATGAGTGCCCCACGAACGTCCTTGATGTGAATCGCTAATGCATCAGGAGGCCCTATATAACGTGTTGTGTTCTGCCTTTAACCCTGGACCTCCGAGTACGTGGGTGGTGGCTCTGCGGCCCCGCTGGTGATGCGGTTGGTACCAAAGACGGCATTCGTGCTGATAAAATGACAATTTCATAAAATTCCACTTTTTTTTTTTGGTCGCTGTGGCCCGCATTTACATTTTTTTTCTCAAACAGCGTAATCTCTTCGTTTCAGATCCGTAATTACCTTTAAGTCAACTGGAGCACGCCGCTTTACGTTGGAAAAGGCTATTTTGTATTTTTCAAATGGATTTACCGAAGGCGCTCATGGCTCGAATTCCATTTTTTTTTACTGCAACGGGCATCGAAAAAGGTAGCCTTATATTTTTGACGATATTCAAAACCAAATTGTGTTGCGGGGGCCAATCTTATCCGTTCACTCGCAAATTGGAAAGTGAGCATTGAGGGCATGGTTTTTATTGGCTGACGTGAAAAGATGGAGTGTGTCGTGCCCGTAAGCTGCCCATCTCTTCTCTGGATCGAATTTTGGTTTCCTTAAACGAACAATGTAAATCATACGCCTCTCCTCTGAGTGGCTATAAGAGGTGGGGTTTTTTTTTCATTCCAAATCCATTTCCTCTGCCCTATTTTTTTAACCGGTACCCGATGGCCTTAAAAAAAAAATCCACGTGGCAAAATGAAATATTGTACATATAATACGTGGAGCATGCGAACATTTTAACAACCTACTCCGTTAAAATACAGTATTAGCGCTCGCTTAAACATTTCTATCAATGCCGCTGCCCATAAAGGACGCGTACAAGAAGCGATTTAAAGAAAGAAACAAAGATGTTTAATAAAACAAGAGAGCCCCGTTTAGAATAATTACCTTCAGAGCGCACTGCACATTATTTGCAAGTAGGCTTAAATGCATCCGTTGGCGTTGTTGCTGTGAAAAGCTCGGAATTGGAGGACACAGCAAGCCGTTGTGGCGCTGCTGCGGATGAGAGGTCGGTTCGTTTATCCCACTCGATTAACACTGCTCCATGCAATTGCTGATTGGAGACCGGGATTCAGAGGCCCTCTTGCAAAAAGCCAAAACATTCACCAGCCACTGCTCGGGGCAAGTGCAAAAGGGGATAATTTTTGTACCTGCTATCGATTCCATTTATCCGCTGCCATAAGCGTGAGTGTTAGCAAAATGAACCCACACATCCAGAGGGCATGAGTTCGATTCCAGCTTTCACTGCTGCAGTTAAAACCACGGTGCACGATTTTTTTTTAAAAGCCCCCCACACTACCCTTTCGCCCCCATCTCTCTCCTCTCTCCCCTAGCATTTGTCTACCCATCGGTGTAAGTGGTTGCACGGTACAGCGAATTGTGCGTGGTAGGGTAAAGTGTGGGTACCTGTGCCTCTTCCGGGAGGTCTGGTCCGTGTGAAAGAGCAGGCTAAATAGCTTCTAGAGAAGCCCACTGTCGTGAATTTTTTTTTTCCAGCAGCAGTGATGCGAACAATCAATTGCAGGGCTGCACCTTTATCCTTTGAATTCCCTCCACCGAGTGAGCACGCAGTTGTACTTACACCGCCGTGCGTCTTGCGGGGTGGCTCAGTAATAAACACCCGTTTTGACTTCATTACCATTGCCTCCCCGAGTTGTCATGATCACCAAAGGGTAGAAATCCTCAATGTTGACATTTGAGCACTAAGCTTACCCTGGCAGTTATTTCGGGGTCCAATGCAAGTGTCTGTCGGTGAGTCCGGTCGTTCGAATGATTTTGAGGGTTGATGTCGCCGCAATCTGCCGGAGCTGCCCGCGAACGCTTCTCAAGGTCGTGGAGCCTTGAGCCAGTGGCGCTTGAATTTGAACGTTAATTGTGATCATCATTTACCACGATCAATCCTCTGCTGGATTAAAGTCTCCCGATACCTCGTGGTCGCGGGGGTTTGTGTAACCATACTTCACCGCGCTGGTCAGTGCGATTCGTTGAAAGGGATGTGCTCAGGCTGGCTCTGGCTGGCTCAGGCTGGCTCAGGCTGGCTCAGGCTGGCTCTGGCTCAGGCTAGCTCAGGCTGGCTCAGGCTGGCTTAGGCTGGCTCAGGCTGGCTCACGTTCGCCCCTAGCCCAGATCCGAACTCTGCTGCAGAGCCACTATGCCACTCCGTACGGGCCCGTGTATGCCTTTAAGCTTGTGATGGATATACATATAGTGATTGACGAAAGGGCCAATGTAATGGTTCTCAGTGGGTAAAAGAGAAATTTTAAAAAAGAAAGTCGCTGTTAAAAATATATTCACCAAATTCGCCTTTTTATTTCCCCCCAATTCCTTTATAATGTGTTATATACGTGTGCCTTTAAAGATAATATCTGGTTATGGCATTTCATTCCCCTTTTCCTGTAGTCGATTGTAAAAGCGAATCTAATTGGAGACAGTGGGGTGTCTGTTCATAAGCATATTCATCCAGCCAAAAGGGTGAGACTCAACGTTCCTTTGCCATTTAATTTCAAATAAAATTAGTAGTTATATATTGGAATGTCATTTCGCCGTTTAGCCTCTGCAGCGAATGGATGTGTATAAAAATAAATAAATAACTAGCTCGGCCGCTAAAATCTGCAAATGCGTCCCACCGATTCGAAATGTTAATTTTAAAAAGGAAACACGTGTTGCTCCATCTTGGCTCAGGTGCATCTCTCACACGAGGCATTGTTCAGTGTCACTATTCTATGCTGCTGTGAAATATTAGGCAGCGGTCTCTTTGACAGTGCTGGGTTCTCAATCACAAGGTTGCCAGTTCAAGCGTTGTCACTGTGCATGCTGTGTCTAAAAATATGCATGAGCAACTGTATGAACATTGCACTGATCTATGGGGATAGGCCGTGTCGAGCGCTCCTCTCTTTTCCGTCGAGACACTATGCCTCCAGCGTTGCAGGCGTCTTCAGGTCTGCGTCTCAGAACGCCTGAGGAAGCCTCTCACGTGGGAGGCGAAACGTCGCAAAGGACAGAGGAGGAGCGCTCGACACGACTATCCCGAAAATGAGCTTTGGAGAGCAATGATCAAGGATGAACATTGTATTTAGACTGATTAACATCTACATGTGCAAGTAGGAGGAAGCTGCACCCCATCTGTGTCTATTAATGTGAGTTTCTACCTGTCGAGCTGTGTAAACGTCTATTTGCAATAGCTTTGGCTCACGTGGGAATACATGTGGTCTCACTGGCACGAGACCAGCTTGCAAGATTACTGAACACGTACACCGAGCGGCTGATTGTGATGGGTGGCATGGTGGCGCCGTGAGCTGCCGCCCCACAGCAAGAATTCCACGGTTCGATTCCCGGCTCGGGTGCCTTGTTGTGTGGAGTTCGCATGTTCTTCCCATGTTCGCGTGGGTTGTCACACGGTATTCCGGTTTCCGTTCAATGACACGCTGCTGCCTGGGTTAATCGATCTGTTGAATACATTGCTCCCAGTGCCTGCGATTTACTGGCGTCATATCCAGGGTATAGCCCGGCGTTGCACCCTCTGTACGATGGGATAGGATCTGCCCCCCCCCCCCCCCCCCCCGTACAGGATTAAGCAGGAACTGATGTTGATGAACTGATTATATTTATCCACGCGGGTCAAGGTGTCTTATTTGCGGGCGTTGTAGAACGAGTACACGCGACTACGTGACTTAGGCGTATGCGTCCATTATGCTGGCTGGCTGGACGGTGCTTGCCGTTTGAAGAGGATATTTGTTTAAAGAGAGATAAGGAACCATCTCATCTAATCTCAGGGCGGCGCGGTGGCGCAGTGGTTAGCGCTGACGCCTCACAGCAAGAAGGTCCCGGGTTCGAGTCTCTCGGCTCCGGTGCCTTTCTGTGTGGAGTTTGCATGCTCTCCCCGTGTCCGCGTGGGTTTTCGCCGGGTACTCCGGTTTCCTCCCACAGTCCAAAAGCATGCTCCTGGATAGGTTGATTGGCTCGGAGACTAAACATTGTCCCGCAATGCCCGGCGATGGACCGGCGTCCCGTCGTCGGGTGTATTCCTGCCTTACGCCCTGTGTTTCCGGGATAAGATAAGGAATCAGCCACGCGTTATCTGTAGTTCCAGCGTGCCAACCAGCTACCGACTTGGCAGCTTCCCTCAGAGTTTTATATCAAGATATTACAACGACTTAACGCATTTTGTTCACATTTTGTCGGATTGTGTGTGACAAGGTAATCAATAGATGAAGAGACAAAAGTCTATTTTATTACCAGTAATATGAAATATTAGACAACGTTTGAGTCCATTATCAGAAGGGGCCTCCAGATCCACCCCCTCCCCTCCGTCCCTGCTGAAAATTCTGTTGACTTCGCAAATCTTAGACTGGTTTGCGTCTTACTAATGACTCAAAACATTAAACTGGTTCAAGGTTTACTCGTTGAAAGGAATACGATTTGAAAGAAATTATATGAAAAAGCCTTTTTACTGATTGACATATATATATCACTTTACTATGTCTCCTGACAATTAAGTATGCTATTAGTTGTTTTATATATTATAGACGTTGTGTTGTGACAGCTGATGTTGTAGATGTGCGATAATCACCCTCGGCAGATATTTGTCTGATCACTAACAGAACATTATTAAACAAATCAAAAGTTTTTGATGAAATAAAATATTCTCAACATTCCACTGCGGCCCTAACCGTACGAGCAGTATTGAGGTTGACATTTAATTAAGACGTCGAGGAGAGATAAATATGGTGAGTAAGATGGCATATGAACATGTACAGAGACTGCAGGAAAGTCTCGTGTACAATGAGAAAGGTTAGCACACCGAAAATAAGCTTGTTTAAAAATAATAATAATAATTAAGCAACTCCATCTGCTCACAATTTCAGAATGGATTTTGTGCGATGGAAGGTTGGGGAACCACGTGTCTTGTCCGATATACATCCCTAAAACTCCAAGGTTAACCAAACCATTGCAATCAGATATTCGCCATGAGAGCCCATTTGTCAATGTTTAACATGAGTTTGAGCTTTTACAATAAAAAAATAATAAAGATCCCACACTGAGCGATATGCACTGCACTAGAGCTGTGCGTGAGAATCTGTTATCAGTGGCTTAGCACCTGAGGGCAGGTGCAGCCGGGTCAAGTCTGACCACCGTTGTCTTCAAGTACCGATGGTACGCTATGATCCTGTATGTCTTTAACCTGGAGAATAATATTTGGTAATTAGAATTTTAACGTTTCTAAAGCGCCGTTCTCAGACTCTAGCAGGAGCGCAAGACTCCAAACCTGTTCACCAAGGGAGACCATAGAAGGAGTTAGACTTCAGACCTGTTCGCCAAGGAAGACCCTAGCAGGAGTGTTAGACTCCAGACCTGTTCACCAAGGAAGACCCTAGCAGGAGTGTTAGACTCCAGACCTGTTCACCAAGGAAGACTCTAGCAGGAGTGTTAGACTCCAGACCTGTTCACCAAGGAAGACCCTAGCAGGAGTGTTAGATTCAAGACCTGTTTACCAAGGGAGACCCTAGCAGGAGTGTTAGATTCAAGACCTGTTCACCAAGGGAGACTCTAGCAGGAGTGTTAGACTCCAGACCTGTTCACCAAGGGAGACCCGAGCAGGAGTGTTAGATTCAAGACCTGTTTACCAAGGGAGACCCTAGCAGGAGCGCTGGACTCCAGACCTGTTCACCAAGGGAGACCTTAGCAGGAGCGCTGGTCTCCAGACCTGTTCACCAAGGGAGACCCTAGCAGGAGCGTTAGACTCCAGACCTGTTCACCAAGGAAGACCCTAGCAAGAGCGCTAGACTCCAGACCTATTCACCAAGGGCGACCCTAGCAGAAGTACTGAACCCCAGCAACATAGCGCTGGGGTTCATGGCAAAGGGTAAACGGCTGCTTCATGATACGCTTACGATCCATTGCGGGGAGACTGGGGTGGGAGGCTAGCGCCGAGTTAACAACCCGTAGGTACCATTTGTCACAGTTTGAAGGAGGTTGCATCTGCCATGTTCAAATTAAACGTGGGACATGTCAAGTAGAGCCGAGGATGTCTCAAGCGGCCAGGGTGTCTGAGCAGCAGTCATATCGGCACATCACGGAAAGTCCTGCCTCAGGCAGTCCGATCCTCGCCTCGGGCAGCTGTCTCTGTGTGTGCGGTGTTTGCGTTGTTCTCCCCATGATCTGAGCGGGTTTCCTCAGGGTTCTCCGGTTTCCACAACCAAAGCATGCGCATCAATTAAACTGGCAGATCACAAGCATAATTCACAGGAATCAGCGTCCGGCGGGTTGGCGCTGGCTGACTGCGTGGCTGACTCATCCCTGACTCATCCCTGACTCATCCCTCTCTGTAGCTTCCTCGCGACGCCTCTCTCGATGTGTGTCTCATCCGTGACTACGCGTGGAATTGCGCAGCGCGTTACAAATAGTATCATTATTATTATAATTATTATTAGAAGAGTGCAGCGCCACATATCTCTCGGTTGTCACGGGTAAATTATTATTGGAGTCGTTCCACGCCTGACAAAAAAAATAACAGGATTTTTATTGTCCTGGGAAGACTTTGTCAAGATTTCCCAGGGCAGCCTGCCTCAAAAAGAGGCTTGTTCTCGAAAAACCAGAACAGATGGCAACCCAACAGGGAATCCAACCCAGGCCGCTGGGATTGCTTGCACGGTGTGCGGAGTTTTGCACCTACACTCGCGCAAGCAGTCATGCGCAGAGAGATCCATCGTGTTGTTTGGACAGACTGTTGGGGCAAGCGCTGTTGGCCAGAACCAATTAAAGCCTTCACGGCACGTGGGGGGGGGGGGGGGTGGCCAGCACCACACCCAGCTGCCTCCCGTCTCGCTGATAGCGATGTTTGCGCAGTGCGCCAGGTTGTTTTTAGGCCGAATCGACCTAGGGGAGACCCAGGACCGCTTCGGATGATCCATGCTGGTATTGGCCGTGATCCGAACTCGAACTCGGGTCGCTGGGTTTAGAGTGTAGCGCTCTAACCGCTACGCTGCCACTCCAAATAAAAATATACTCACTCATTATCTGAAACCTCATCTCATCTCATTATCTGAAACCGCTTAATCATATATAGGG
>JAZEWT010000003.1:2837832-2848452 GCA_036362905.1 Mordacia mordax
TGCGGGATAATGGCAACTTGCAAGGTGCATAGAACAGCGAGCAAATGCTATTTTAAGTCGACATGACAACGAGAATAATTGGGGCAGAAAAATGAAAATACTCACGATATAATTACGACTAATTTGCAAGACCACCGTTGCTCCGAATAAGCATATAATTTTAGAGGAGGATTATTTTACTTTGATAATTAAAATAAGTACTCAGTATGCCATAACAGTGCGGCACGGTGGCCCAGTGGGTAGCGCTGTCGCCTCACAGCAAGAAGCACCCGGGTTCGAATCTCGGCTCGGGTGCTGCTTTCTGCGTGGGAGTTTGCGAGTTCTCTCCCTGTATCCGCGTGGGTTTTCGCCGGGCACTCCGGTTTCATACCACAGTCCAAAAAAAACATGCCGCTCCATGGGTTAATTGGCTTGCAGACTAAATTTCCCGCAGTGCCCGGTGATGGACTGGCGTCCCATCGTGGGTATATACCGGCTTTGCGCCCTGTGTCTGCCGGGATGGGCTCCGGCTCACCGCGACCCTGTACAGGACTAAGCGGATTCTGACAATGAGATGAGATGCCATAACCAGGGCGGGTAATGTTTGTTCCCGCTCCAATGCAACTACCTTGGATGTGAGAATCACATCCTGAAGATGTGGGTTTGTCATAGCACCGCTGTGCAGAGCGATTCTCCTCTCTCCTTCGCCATGTTTCACCTCCCGCGTTGAAGAAATTGATCGGAAGCCTGATGGGAGGTGCAGCGTTCTGAAATTTAGATACAATTAACCTAGTCAGCATGTCTTCGGACTGTGGGAGGAAACTGGAGTACCCGGCGAAAACCCACGCGGACACGGGGAGAGAGCGTGCAATTGGCGCACAGAAAGGCACCCGAGCTGGGAATCGAACCCGGGTATTTGTTGCTGTGACGCGGCAGCGACAATCACTGCGCTACCACGGACACCAACCTGAAGCGACACGACAGAGATGCGCATTGTGGTGTGCGTGGTGTGGGTCACGCGTCCCGCTAATAACAACTGCATTTCTAAAGCGCTTTTCACCCGAGGGTCACAAAGCGCTGCACAGCAACAGTCGTCCCATTCAACGAAGCTGCGCAGAAGATAATTATATACGCGCATGTACCGTGCATAGACTGCAATCAGGCACGAGAGGCTTTGCTGGGACCCTAAAGAACAATTACGCGTGGCTCGATGGAATGATCCAGGTAAGGGTTATATTGACAGCCGTGTATTCATTGTACATGGGAATTCTGCGCTACACACACGCAAAAAAGTTCGTGTGTTTTGTGCTACCCTCCAAGAGATCTGGGTATAAATTAACACTGCGGATCAATACCTGCTATTGATCAGGTGGATTAGGGGGTGGGCTCGGGGCTTGTAATGAGAAGCTTATGGGTTCGAGGACTTGTTTGGTAGTTGACTCAACCTATCATTCCTCCAGGGTTGCTAAATTGGAGTACCACATTGCCAAGAAGTCAACATTATTGATGCACGATTGCAATGGCTCAGGGTATTAACAGTGAGATCTTCTTTCGGAATAGACGAGTCGAATGTTCCTTGCAGCATACGGTGACAAGGAAGACTAATACTCGACATAACTGTTGCAAAAGAGTAGCGCTTGAAAGCAATTCCCAATACGTTAACGGCCAATGATAATTATGAATGGAATTGACAATGTGCACATATTCATTTCAAGGAAACTGAGGACAGGGAGAGCCAGCCAAGCAGACAGCTGGCGCCAACTTGCCGGACACTGCATCGCGTATGTTCTGAAGTTATCATTTTGAGTTGTAGGAAGAGACCATAGAACCTGGAGGAAATCCGAACAGAACAGGGGGAGAACTCCGCACAGAAAGGTGCCAGGGGTTTGAATCAAACCACCGCGGGCCAGACTGTCTTCCCGTGCAGCGCAGAACAGTTATTGTCATCCAGACACTTTCTCTTGCCATATGAATGTGGAATTTCGGGCACTGGCCTTAGGGCTGTAAACATTAGACAAGCACAAACTGTAGGAATCACACTGACTTTGATTTGTTAAAGCCAATCTTAGGACCTCTGAATAGGAGTCACAACTATAGACTGTTAGACATTGCTTGCTCTTGCATTCATGAACTTTCTTCCTTAGAATAATAATGTTCAGCTGCAGAGGTAGGTGCACGGTAGTTCTAAATAAACCTGCAAAATTGATATTCTTTTGAAGATTCATTGCGATGTCCGCACAATGTTTAATAGAAGAAAATGTATAGCTCTATTACATAGCTCCGTATTGCATTTATGAATTTATATATTCATTTGAAACCTTTGCTGAAATGCATGGTTAAGATGCAACATCTCATTTACAGCAGTGGCCCAGTGACGGAGTGAGGTCACAGGCTATTATAGCGCTGCTTTGCAGCGGTTACATAAACATCTTTTATGGAATGCTGTGAATGTTGTGATGAATACGGTGAGCGGTGGGGCAGCAGTTAGCGCCCTGCAAAGTCAAGGTTGAGTCTTTGTAGTGACCTCTGCAAGCGGTGCCTCGCACGGCCGGCCAGCGAGTGTAAATCTCCTTGTTCCTTTGTATAGAGAGCCGGGGAAGGATCCTCTCATTTATTTTGTTTAATAAACAATTAAGGCTTTCGTTAAAGCTGCACAGACAATACAACAAACGCGTAATAAATAACATTATACTCTCGTCAGGCGCTCCTCGTTAACATTATACAACCGTCTGCTCTCGATTAGAGTATTCACATCTGCGTCATGTCTCTAAAGGCATGTGTAGACACACGTTAACGCTCCCAAATAAAAACCATTAACGTATATGCGGACGGCTGCATACACCAACATATCTAGTGAGCATAACAACGTGCTAGCCTCAGAACAATAGCGTAAAGATATCTCTACATGTAGGGCGTTATAACCTGCGCCATCTCAAACCGCCACGAACGGGCCAGGTAAATCGCTTATCCCCACATCTCAACCAATCCTCGTCTACATATAGTCAACCAACAGAAACATTGTAATGACAACTTACAAACCATGCTCTCAGGTTCCTGACAAACTCCGGTTCGAGATTCAGACTTGCCAGATGCGAGCTCACGGTTCCGTAAAGTTCCGATTCTATTGGACTCATCCGCCTACCCCGATACCCACTCTTAGATTCCTCTCGTGCAGAAATACTGGGGACTGCTCACTCGCGCAGACGCATAGGACATTAAAACGGCAGGACGCCCTTCCTGAGGACAACCTCCTTTAATCGAGGACCTTCACAATCATTCTCTGGAACCTGTCCCCCACACTTGTTCACCACCAAGGTGGATCCTAGCAGGAGCGCTGGACTCCAGACCTGTTCACCAAGAGAGACCTTAGCAAGAGAGCTAGACTCCAGACTTGTTCACTAAGTAAGATCCGAGAGCAAGAGAGATAGACTCCAGACCTGATCACCAAGTAAGATCCTAGCAGGAGCGCTAGACTCCAGACCTGTTCACCAAGAGATCCTAGCAGGAATGCTAGACGCCAGACCTGTTCACCAAGTAAGACCCTAGCTGGAGCCCTAGACTCCAGACCTGTTCACCAAGTAAGACTCTAGCTGGATCCCTAGACTCCAGACCTGTTCACCGAGGGAGACATTAGCAAGAGAGCCCGACTCCAGGCAACATTGCTGTGGGTTGATTGAAGCACGAAAATCCTTCCACAAGGCGGTACGGGTGCCTTTCTGTGTGGAGTTTGCATGTTCTCTCCCCGTGTCCCCGTGGGTTTTCGCCGGGCACTCCAGTTCCCTCCCACAGTCCAAAAACCATGCTGCTGCATAGGTTAATTTGCTTGCAGACTAAATTGCCCTCAGTGCTCGGTAATGGACTGGCGTCCCATCGTGGGTATATCCCCGCCTTGCGCCCTGTGTCTGCCGGGATAGGTTCCGGCTCACCGCGACCCTGTAAAGGACTAAGCGGTTTCTGACAATGAGATGGGATGAGAATCCGTCCACCGCAATACAATGTACAACATCCTCGCGAGATGCTTGATGAGATGTACAAACAAATGCAGACGCGGGTAAATGAGGGAAGAGAAAACAACTACTGAGTGACGTTCATCGTAAAAATAAGCGGCGCAGTAGCGAGCGAAGAGTAATAATGAACTCACCCAGAGTGAGACGAACTGCACGTGTCTTGAAGTCCATGACCGTGGAGGCGAGGGTTAGTGGATCGTCGCGCAGTTGTCGCAAACTCAACTGTGGACCCTGAGGAGCCCCGCACCCCTCGCTGGCGAGGAAACAGACTTCCCCCCACCTGTTCCGTGTGCTTGTGACGGAGCGATTCCGCCTCGATCACGTGCCTTTTCCGCCACGTGCTCTGATTGCCCCGCACATGGCGACTCTCAGGAGAATGGGCAGCGACAACAACATCAACAACATCATCATCATCATCATTCACGGAGGGCACGGCAGAGCTTGAGCAACTGGTGGCACCGGATCACTGCCTGGCTGTTTTCAAAGGTTGTCTGGTTGCTCAGCGATTGCGAGATGCAATTTGTGTTAACGACCATACTACACAGAAATAAACATAAAAAAACATCGACAAAATCGTATAATTACTCGTGTAAAATAACGGGATTAATATTCACGGTTGCCTTTTTCTACCGCACAAACATGTTACAAAGAGTTACCGGGGTTCTGCTTTTGAACGCAATCAAAGGCAGAATATTAATTTAATATATATATCGCTGAAACATTGCTGCAGGTGCCCCTGCATGTTGTCAGCCTATGAATAAAGCAACAAAAGATCAGCATTTGACCTTGGACGCGAACTCACCAAGGTCATCTCAGCCTCAACTTGGTGTGGTGGCACGGAATCTTCACGACCAGAACTAAGTCATCCGATCCAGCCACGTGCTGTGCCAGTCTTATAACGATAGTAATTATAACGTATAATGCGTCATTCATATTTGATTAATGTCAAATGTATTCGTCCGAAGACAGAACAATTATTGGTGACCTGAGGAAACCATAGAGAGGCAGTTAGAGGGAAGGCAGGCACGCTGATAGCCAGAGCCAACATTTGCCAGACACTGGGTCCTATATATTATGATGTTGTTTGCCACCAAACTAATTAATTGATGATTGCTTCGAAAAGCTGCTCTCTCGGGACAGCCGCGTCGATCGCTCCCTCCTCTCCATCCATCGACGCGGCTGTCCCGAGAGAGCAGCTTTTCGAAGCAATCATCATGCATCGAGCCGTGAAAACCTACATCGTTACAGACTTATTGATTGATCATTATTTCGTACTGGGAGGAAAGCCAGAGGAAACCCACGCAGAACAGAGGGCGAGAACACACGAACTCCACAAAAAGGGGCCCGTGGTGGGAAGCGAACCACAAAGGGGAGTCTCAAAACGTGGCCACTAATTGCCAACGCTCCAGCACATTATCCTGAGAGTAACACGAAGGATGTCTTTATACGTTTAGCATGTAATTAAAAGTTATCATTTACATTAATTGAGCGCTTAAATGTGCATACATTTGAGAGCATTGCTTAAGTCAAAAGACGAATTAATGCGCATAACAAATAGGACAAAAAAACCGAGAGGGCATTTAAATGATAAAGAATAATTACCCTTTTCAGGTTCGATTTAAACTGCAAGGAACCACTGAACTACGAATATCTTTAAACAGTTGTCTAGCAGGGCGGAGTAAGCCAGTTACAACATATCAGAGCACCGTGAGCAATTGAGCAAGGATGATTAACCTCGGCAGCGTGTCCTTGGACGGTGGGAGGAAACCGGAGTACATGGCTTAAACCCACGCGGACATTGGGAGACATCGTGCAAACCCCACACAGAAAAGCAGCCGAGCCGGGAATCGAACCCAGGCTTCCCGCTGTGAGGCGACAGCGCGACATACTGGGGCAATCGGTCACACGCACGTAAATCCCTCGTCTGATCGAGAACGAGACGTTGATTCGAAGGCGGAGGCACCAGGAAACTGGTGGGGTGGGGGCGGATGGGTCATCCAGGGGGTCAGCCGGTGCCAACTGGCCAGACACTGCTTTCTATATCTCATCTCATTATCTGAAACCGCTTAATCCTATATAGGGTCACGGTGAGCCGGAGCCTATCCCGGAAACACAGGGCGTAAGGCAGGAATACACCCGACGACGGGACGCCGGTCCATCGCCGGGCATTGCGGGACAATTTTAGTCTGCGAGCCAATCAACCTATCCAGGAGCATGCTTTTGGACTGTGGGAGGAAACCGGAGTACCCGGCGAAAACCCACGCGGACACGGGGAGAGCATGCAAACTCCACACAGAAAGGCACCCGAGCCGAGAGACTCGAACCCGGGACCTTCTTGCTGTGAGGCGTCAGCGCTAACCACTGCGCCACCGCGCCGCCCGCTTTATATATCACGTTGTTATTGACCAATCAAACAGTACGACTTGTTGTGGGAGTAAACCGGAGAACCCGGAGCAAGCCCACTGAAGACAGGGGGAGAACACACCAGCGCTGGAAGGAAAGGCTCTCGAGGTGGTGAGTGACCAGCCTGCAGAACTTTTCTTTTGTGAGGGGGAGCTGTGACAACTCTGCCAGTCTCCTGACATCCAGGAAACTAAAAGTTCCACAAATTGGTGCTGCGAATGTGTTTCTATACCTTGTTATTGTATGCGGTGTTGCGTCGTTCAGTTCAAACTTTGCTGTGTTGCAGGAATCCGGCATCCAGAGCTCACAAGCTCACTGGGCATTTTCTGCTGCAATCAAAAAAGAGTCGACTCTCCAAATATCTATCAATATATGTCTATTAAGAGGAATACTGCCACACTGGGGAAATAATTTGTGATAATAATAATAATTGCATTCATGGAGCGTTTTTCACCCTGTGGGTCACAAAGCGGTCACAAAGCGCTACACAGAACTGCGGAGAGAACGGCACGTCAACAACATCAGGACCGTTCAAGTGAAAGTCAAACAGTGGCAACGAGTTATAGAAGGAAATAAAATAAGTGAATAAAAAAATCTGCAACAAACAAGGAAGGAATAAATGTTCCCGAGCAGGTGCAGGTCGGAAGAGAGCCATCAGCCCGACACGACAACATTGAATCGCATCAACAGTCCAAGCCGGAGGATTTGAAAGCATTATGGAACAAATGAGTCTTGAGACGAGATGTGAAGATGTCCAAGGACTCAGCTGATCGAATCTTCAATAGAAGGACATTCTAGAGTCTGGGAGCTGTGGGCTAGAAGGCTCTGTCACCTATCGAATGGAGGTGCGATCTGGGCACATGCAGCGAGCAGCCCGTATTGGAGGATCGAGTTGGTCGTGTCGAGGAGGGTGCCTGAAGTAGGTCTCGGATGTTTGTCGGAGCAGCGCCAGTGAGAGCCTTGTAGGTGAGAAGGAGGATCTTGAATTGAATCCTGTATTTCACAGGTAACCAGTGGAGAGACATCAGTACTGGGGATGTGTGCTAGTGGATGGGCGTACGAGTAAGGACTCTAGCAGCCGAATTCTGCACACACTGGAGACGATTGTGCAGGTAGGCAGGGGTGCCAGGGAGCAGGGCATTGCAGTAATCGATTCGCGAGGAGATGAAGATGTGCATTAGCTTCTCAGCATTAGCAGGTGATAGGATGTTGCGCAGTCTGGCTTTATTTCTGAGATGGAAATAGGCTACCTTCGTTACCTTGTTGATGTTTGTCTCGAAAGTGAGTGAGAAATCAAGAGTCACTCCTCCAAGACTCCGGACTGCCTTAGTAACTTCAATGGTCTGGTCGTAAAGCAGCACTTTGATAGGTTCAGCCTGAGGCAATTGGTGCGTGGTTCTACAAGCAAAACTTCATCATCAGAGAAAAACTGAATCGACTGATTCGCCTGATCATCACGATTGAAGGGAGGTGAGGGCGAGTGACTGGTTGGACGAAGGAGCTGACTAATGGTCCAGAAAAGAATCTTGGGTTTGTCGAATGTGTCAGCCAAAATGCTGGAAAGATGGCTGGTACGGGAACAGTCAAGTGCCTTCCGGTAGCGGATGAGCTGTTCCTTAAAGATTTGACCTTGAACGGCGAGGCCAGATTTTCTCCAAGTCCGTTCCAAGACTTCAGACCTGTACAACAAAGGAAACCCTAGCAGCTGCGCGAGATGCAATCTGACATTGCTCTGGAGTTCACTGAAACACGCAAACTTCTCCACCGCGACACGCTTACCTTCTGGGAGGAGGGCTCACGATGGTTCAAGTTGATTGACAGGTCGCACGTGACCGCAAGTACTTCTATCGCTTGTTAGGCATGAAAAGCAGGCTAAACACCCTGCAGAAGGCCTCTCTAAGCATTTGCAACTCGGAAACAAAATAATCAGGACATGGTTTGGTTGCGACTAAAATAAAAGAGGAACGCACGTGTAACTTTATTTACCCAGACTTTGAATAACTCCTTCTGTGAAGAACTTACAGTATGCTCCTCCAAAAAGGAGGGCATTCCTGCGAGAGGAATAATAAACAAACAGGTGGCAACCTTAAGCGCTTTACAACGCTCTTTAATTGAGACCCTTCTGGCAGCAGTGGCGCGAGCGAGACATTACAGGGCTGCACCTTTACCCGCAATCCCTCGCACAAACTACGAGGTTTAGGACTCAATAGGGAGCGGAATACTTTGATGGAAATGGCAACATGCCACGGGGTGCATGATGTTCTAGTCTTTATCGATCGCATATCGATGCGGCGAATTCAATTATTTCGTCGGGCGGACTAAAGCAAATTTTGCAGAAAAATGCTTAACTCAAAAATGTGACTAATGGTCTATGGATGTGTGGTCTTGAGATAACTTTACCAACGTGCGTGTGGGGAATTCATTTAACATAACGAAATATATATATAGCAGTGGTCTATAAGCGCCTACTAGTGATCTATAATCAACCGTTTACAAATTGGTGCCGTGAGCGTGTTTAATTACGCAGTCTCGCGTGTTGCTGTTTATTTTTTGTTTATGATTATGGGTAGAGATTTATTGTCGCACCGATTGTTGCTGTGAGTTTATTTACCTTGTGATTGTATGCTTGGGCGGCGCGGTGGCCCAGTGGTTAGCGCTGTCGCCTCACAGCAAGAAGGTCCCGGGTTCGAATCTCTCGGCTCGGGTGCCTTTCTGTGTGGAGTTTGCATGCTCTCCCCGTGTCCGCGTGGGTTTTCGCCGGGTACTCCGGTTTCCTCCCACAGTCCAAAAAGCATGCTGCTACATAGGTTAATTGGCTCGCAGGCTAAATTGCCCCGCAGTGCCCGGCGATGGACTGGCGTCCCATCGTCGGTATATCCTTGCCTTGCGCCCTGTGTCTGCCGGGATAGGCTCCGGCTTCACCGTGACCCTGTATAGGACTAAGCGGTTTCAGACAATGAGATGAGATGAGAGATTGTATGCTTCGTTGCGCTGGCCAGTGCGGACGTTGAATTGTCGCAAAGCGATCGAGCAGCCACAGCTTGCAAGCTCACTGGCTACCCTACTTCAGTACTAATAATGGACATCTCTCTATGATACGCGAAAACATCCGTGACCTCCCCATGGTTAATTCACCCGACAGAGACAATTAGAAGGTTTGTCGCGTGAATACTACGTGCCAGTTCTTGACTGTTTCAGCACACCGGTGCGTTGGAGGTGAAACGTACGGGGTAAGACAATGTCTCATCTCATCTCTCATCTCATTATCTGAAACCGCTTAATCCTATATAGGGTCACGGTGAAGCCGGAGCCTATCCCGGAAACATAGGGCGTAAAGCAGGAATACACCCGACGACGGGACGCCGGTCCATCGCCGGTAAGACAATGTGTCACTCGTAATTACCTCCGTCAGGTATCTCGAACGAACGGGGCGGCGCGGTGGCCCAGTGGTTAGCGCTGACGCCTCACAGCAAGAAGGTCCCGGGTTCGAATCTCTCAGCTCGGGCGCTGCTTTCTGTATGGAGTTTGCGAGTTCTCTCCCCGTATCCGCGTGGGTTTTCGCCGGGTACTCCGGTTTCCTCCCACAGTCCAAAAGCATGCTCCTGGATAGGTTGATTGGCTCGCAGACAAAAATTGTCCCGCAATGCCCGGCGATGGACTGGCGTCCCGTCGTCGGGTGTATTCCTGCCTTACGCCCTGTGTTTCCGGGATAGGCTCCGGCTCACCGTGACCCTATATAGGATTAAGCGGTTTCAGACAATGAGATGAGATGAGGCGTCTTCTTCGCAGCGAGTGAATGAAAGAAGGGCCGCCGCAGGAAACATCGGCAATTAGATTGTTTCGGTTGTTTTGTTGTTGTTTGTTTCTTGTTCGGGTCGCACTCGGAGTTATTGACGAATGCCTTGATGGTACTGATGTTGCGTTTCACGGCTCAACGCTTGATGATTGCCTCCCAAAGCTTAATCAGGGATCGCGTGTAGGCCAATCATTCCCAAGGACAACGCATATTTTATCGAGCCGTGTCACTTGCATGTGTCGTGAACTGCAACGGCAAAGTGTGCGTCTCAGTTCGAGTCCCTGCCCCGACTAGATTTCTACGCAGAATGTCTGTGTTCACGACCTACTGTGCGTGAATCTCCACCGGGTTTTCCGGTGTCCTCCTACAACTGGAATTTAAATAAAAATTTCATCTCATCTCATTATCTGAAACCGCTTAATCCTATATAGGGTC
>JAZEWT010000003.1:2917972-2931145 GCA_036362905.1 Mordacia mordax
GATGCAAGAGATGGAGCAGCGGGCGATGCAAGAGATGGAGCAGCGGGCGATGCAAGAGATGGAGCAGCGGGCGATGCAAGAGATGGAGCAGCGGGCGATGCGAGCGATGGAGCAGCGGGCGATGCGAGCGATGGAGCAGCGGGCGATGCAAGAGATGGAGCAGCGGGCTATGCGAGCGATGGAGCAGCGGGCGATGCGAGCGATGGATGAATTTAAAAAAACTACGGGGCGCAGGTGGCGGTAGATGTGTGATGTGGTGATGGTAGATGAGTGATGTGGTGATGGTAGATGAGTGATGTGGTGATGGTATATGTGTGATGTGGTGATGTGTGTGGTGATGGTAGATGTGTGATGTGGTGATGGTAGATGTGTGTTGTGGTGATGGTAGATGTGTGTTGTGGTGATGGTAGATGTGTGATGTGTGTGGTGATGGTAGATGTGTGATGTGGTGATGGTAGATGTGTGATGTGGTGATGGTAGATGTGTGTTGTGGTGATGGTAGATGTGTGATGTGTGTGGTGATGGTAGATGTGTGATGTGGTGATGGTAGATGAGTGATGTGGTGATGGTAGATGTGTGATGTGGTGATGTGTGTGGTGATGGTAGATGTGTGATGTGGTGATGGTAGATGTGTGATGTGGTGATGGTAGACGTGTGTTGTGGTGATGGTAGATCTGTGATGTGCAGCGATTCTGGACGCTGTTCGCAGTGGTCCTCTTGTCATACAGCATCACGAGTATCCTCACCACGATTACAGTACAACAACGGCAAATTCGCGAAACGGCGGAGGTTAACTGAAGGAAAGTTAACGATTAACGCTGCTCTACTCATGCTTTCTGCAAACGGTTCATGTATTGAGCACGTATTGGTTTCCTGGACGCGTACACAGATTACCCGTCAGGTTTTTTTCCGCTCAATTATTTTAACCACGTCTATATTATGTACATAGAAGCACAAAATAAATAAAACAATTCGGAGCACAACATTGACGAAACATCTTTGTTCAAGGGCGGCGCGGTGGCCCAGTGGTTAGCGCTGTCGCCTCACAGCAAGAAGGTCCCGGGTTCGAATCTCGGCTCGGGTGCCTTTCTGTGTGGAGTTTGCATGCTCTCCCCGTGTCCGCGTGGGTTTTCGCCGGGTACTCCGGTTTCCTCCCACAGTCCAAAAGCATGCTCCTGGATAGGTTGATTGGCTCGCAGACTAAAATTGTCCCGCAATGCCCGGCGATGGACCGGCGTCCCGTCGTCGGGTGTATTCCTGCCTTACGCCCTGTGTTTCCGGGATAGGCTCCGGCTCACCGTGACCCTATATAGGATTAAGCGGTTTCAGATAATGAGATGAGATGAGAACAATACATTAGCATTAAGAAAAAGGTGTTTTACAAACCAAGACCCATTTTTTACAGAAAGTGTCCCTGTCTGTGCGCTGATCTTCTGTCAGTGAATATTTAACCATTCCCGCTGCTCAAACACGCACTTGGCAAAGGCACCACGGCCCATCATGACGTCCCGGCCGTTGTTTAATTATTATCTTCACGTGTGCTGTGCATTGACATGTGTCGACTGTGGAGGTGGCTCAGCCTGTAGCGCGCTGGGCCACAAACCCGCCCCCCTCCCGAGTTCGATTCCCGCTCACGGCCCGTGCCGATTTTCTGAACCGGTTCTAGGCCTTCGCTAGGTCGACTCAGCCTTAAAGAGAGATAAAGGCGAGAGGGCGCAGTGAGATGGTCACCTATATGCTCGTGAGCCGTGCGATCTTCACAGGCGTTCGCTAGCGCCGCTTCACCCTACAGTCTGTTAAGGGAAGGGGTTCATTTTATCTTCATTGTACACTCGAGACACGTTCACATCACTCGAGTCCCCTCTCCAGCAGGCAGGACAGCAATAGCCGGAGTCATGCAGTCCGAATCACAGCCTCCGCATGCCCAAGCAGCTTGCGTTTGGTAGGACAGAGGGGGTCAAACGGGCAGAGAGCAGGCTGGAGACGAGATGATCTCATGTGGAACAACATAATATGAAGCAGATTGGACTTACCGATGGACTGGTAACAGCGGTGTCTACATCGACGTCAGTGCAGGAGGTTTGTGAAGGACGCTACGGGGCAGTTTGAGGGAGGATAACTGGACGGTCATGCACACGGTCTGGCGCAAGCACCATAGTAGTCTCATCTCATTATCTGAAACCGCTTAATCCTATATAGGGTCACGGTGAAGCCGGAGCCTATCCCGGAAACACAGGGCGTAAGGCAGGAATACACCCGACGACGGGACGCCGGTCCATCGCCGGGCATTGCGGGACAATTTTAGTCTGCGAGCCAAACAACCTATCCAGGAGCATGCTTTTGGACTGTGGGAGGAAACCGGAGTACCCGGCGAAAACCCACGCGGACACGGGGAGAGCATGCAAACTCCACACAGAAAGGCACCCGAGCCGAGAGACTCGAACCCGGGACCTTCTTGCTGTGAGGCGTCAGCGCTAACCACTGGGCCACCGCGCCGCCCGCACCATAGTAGTGAACAGCGGTTGTCGTTGTTTGAGACAAATGAAGTATTTGTAGTGGCTTCAAGTGACAGTTCACAGATATTTTCTTGTCCAAGTAAATAAATTGAAGACATACGAATGGTGTTGGAGTGGCAAGGTTTAAAGTACATTTCGTCTAATCGAATTGTGCTGTGCACTGCAATAATGACGCCAATTCCAATAGATTCTATCTCCTCTCTTTATCTGTTTTCAAACTTTTAGCTAAAAATTCACAACACAAGCAGTCAATGGCCAATGGAGCGCATGTGTAAGGCGCGTGAATCATCACACTTGTGTTGAGAGAGACGGGACTGGGTTATGTTGCCAATGAAAATAAGAGCAACAAAATGACAGAAAATGTACACGGATTTTTTTTCCTGAATATACATTGGTTGCTCTGACAAAGAAGAGCCATTTTTTACGCAAGAGTAATTTTCACTTTCCGATTGTAAATTCTGACAATGCACAATTCATCCAAGCTCCGCTTCATCTTGCGGCCAAGTTAACTTTCATTCACGACACACAGGAAAAATAGTTCTCCCGGTCAAGTGCGGTTAACCGTCGATGTAACGGTAACCGTTTGTGGAACGGTTCAACCACACTGGGCCTGGAAGTTACAGCTCCCACTATTCAATCTCACACGGCCTGGCAGTTTGCACGATTGGGCAAAATCTTCAATCTCGCTGACCTCTGTCTCCCCACAGCAGTTCAAAGGGTACAGGAGAGTGGATTTACCAAATCCAATTTCTATAAGTGTAGAACTCGCCATTAACGAGGAGGGGCTCCTCTGGACCAGCATCGATCAGCAGCTTGGATTTGGTGGGGTAAAGCGTGGGTACTCCCAGCCTCGTCAAAAGATGCCTGGCAGGCGTGAAAGAGCAGGCCTCCTTTACAGGGGCTGTCGAATGCTCCCACTTTTATATTTTCTCATCATTGTAATATTATTAAATGTGCCTGGAACAGGTGGAGATGTCAATCAAGGTATGATTTGTTGCCAGCCATTCGGAGAAGTTATATTAGCGGGCTTAATCCACATTTGATCACGCCTGTCTAAATTAGAGCTACGCTATTTTCATAGAGCAGAAAATTACTCTCTGGAGAATTACGAAATAGCATCGATTTGCTTCAACAACAAAACAAACTGCAGTGATTCAAAGTCGTGTCAAGAATTTATACATCGTGGAAGAAAGTTAAAAAAAAAAACATGGCTCAATTATTGCCGAAACTTTTTACTTTCCAAAATTCCTTCCGTGAAACTCAAAAGAAGCACTTGTTTGAAGGTGGATCCTTTTTGTTTGTGACTGTGTCTTGATGGCGTTTATTCCTAATTTTATAATCGATGCAAGATAAAACTACATGGAAAAGATTTTCACTACATTCCACAAAAAAACATGTTATTGGGAAAAACAAAAACACTTTTGTACATGGACAATAGCTCGTAGATTAACCAAACATGATAGAAATTCAAATTAGCAAACTTAAGTCTCAGAAATCAAGGAGATTAAATTCTCACCCAAAAACACTCGACAAAGATACACATTGAAGAGGGCACGACTTGCGCGCAGTTTGTTTTCAAGGCGATGAAATGTTTCCACCAGCGGCCCTTTGTCATTCCCAGTGCCACCTGCCCGGCTGAACCAACACCGCTTCCCACCGCGCAGAACAGCCCCATCCACGATAGCGTCCCTCCTCTCCAAGTAATCAACGCGACATTGCATTCAAAGGACAGATATCAGCTTGCAAGTTGCTCAAGCAAGACGGACAACAGCGAGGTGCACGCCGATGAGATTTTAATTTTACAATTTGCAATGCGCCGCGCAACTTCCATGCCTGTTCATGGACAAGATACAGAATTGAAGGCACCCTGAAACCACAGAGAAGGGAGGGGAGGGAGTAATTCAGATGACCAGCCGGCACCAACCGACCAGGCACTGCTTTTCTCTATGTTATGATGTTAACGACCATTTCATTAAGTTTTTATTTTTGTAGGAGGAAACCGGAGGACCCGAAGAAAACCCACGCAGAACAGGGGGAGAGAACACAAACTCCACACAGAAAGGCCCCCGAGGTGGAGCTCGAAATGTCTCGGCCAGGTCTTTCATTCCTTTACAGCCGCAGGAAACGGCTTTTATTCAGAGCGATTGTCGGTTGTTTGTCGCTGTATTTACGCGCCGCGTGCAAACAAGCCGAGGGCACTGAACAATGTGGAAATGTGCGTCAGAACATCTCATCTCATCTCATTATCTGAAACCGCTTAATCCTATATAGGGTCACGGTGAGCCGGAGCCTATCCCGGAAACACAGGGCGTAAGGCAGGAATACACCCGACGACGGGACGCCAGTCCATCGCCGGGCATTGCGGGACAATTTTAATCTGCGAGCCAATCAACCTATCCAGGAGCATGCTTTTGGACTGTGGGAGGAAAACGGAGTACCCGGCGAAAACCCACGCGGACACGGGGAGAGCATGCAAACTCCACACAGAAAGGCACCCGAGCCGAGAGATTCGAACCCGGGACCTTCTTGCTGTGAGGCGTCAGCGCTAACCACTGGGCCTCCGCGCCGCCCAGAACATCTGAACGTTAACACCTACGTCAGAACATGTTCATGTTTGGCTGAAGAAGCTTAACGCTGCGCAACAATGTGGTACAGAGGAGGGGGGTGATTAAATTAGTCAAGAATCCGGTTCCGATCTCTTGTATTTACGCAGACAAGCAGACATTTACGCCTTAATGTTTTGATTGAACCGTTTAGAGTTCGTGACAGTCATGATGGAAAGCAAGACATGATTTCTCTACATGAAGCCTTATAAGTTATTCAAATACATATATTATTGTTAAGGAACAAAGGCAAGAACCTGCATTTTCTCGCTCAAAACACTTCCAGTGTAGACATACTCAGTGTAGACGCATGTCTACACTCAGTGTAGACGCATGTCTACACTGAGTATGTCTACACTGTAGACGCATGTCTACACTGGATAAGAGTATTCTCAACTGCGTTGTGTCTCTGAAGGCCGGAACACCTGTGTATTACATGAAATGCACGTGTAGACACATGTAAACGCTCACAAATAGAACCATTAACGTATATGCGAAGCACTGCATACACCATCACATCTACTGAGCATAACAACGTACTAGCCTTAGAACAAGAGCGTAAAGATATCTGCATGTAAGGCCTTATCACCTGGGTTATAGCTTCCATGCAGCAATGCACTCCTATATATTATGTATCAACAGAAACATTGTGATGATAACTTATGAACGATGTTCTCAGGTTCCTAACAAACGTTGCACTTGATTCGAGAGCTCATGCTTCGAGAAAGCTCAACCCGCTGCCGATTGCGATTCCATGAGACTCCTTAAGCAAACTCGATTTTCACTCTTCGATTCCCCATGCATTAACTCCGGGCTGATTAACCGAGCAGAGATGTAACAATCTCAAGTGGTTGTGATGATTGCTTCGAAAAGCTGCTCTCTCGGCTGTCTCAACAACATTTCCGCCGCGAGGCTCGCACAAAGACTTGACATTAACCACTGCTTCACCTTGAACGATTTGGTTTTCATGGTTTGATGGCGTAGAACTTCTCTCAAATGCTGCTCTTTCGGGATAGCCATGTCGAGCGTTTCCCTCTCATTTGCGATGTTTCGCCTCCCGTATTGGAGGTATTATTGGGCTAACGATTGCTTGAGCTGAAAGTTATAGTTTTCAATCTATAGATGCTCTTGTGATGTACAAAATAATAATAAAAGAAATGTATAACGCATGGCACGTATTAATTCAATATCTAAGGTGTTCATTCGAAAATGCAATGGCTCAGAGGCGCTACCGTAATGTGGATTTGCGCCAGCGTAATGAGCGACGTTAATATTTTCACGTTCCGAAGTGTCAACTGCCGTGCCGGGAGATAGAACCGACACAAGTGCATTTGCGCTATTGCCCCAACACAGCATCGCTCGCATTCATTATCATGTCTTTGTTTTACACACATATCATGAGAATTGTCCATCGGGTGGCTTGAGGGACTCATTACAGATGCACCGGAGAGTCTGAGTCCGCACTTCTGTCCTCACCAAGCAGTGCGTAACAAGACTACACAGAGTTTAACCAATGCTTCCTCACGAACGAATGCAGAACCAGGATATGACGTCTGACGCCACTTTGTTTCATGAAGAAACGCGAAGAGCAAATGAAATGTCTCATTATCTGAAACCGCTTAATCCTATATAGGGTCACGGTGAAGCCAGAGCCTATCCCGGAAACACAGGGCGTAAGGCAGGAATACACCCGACGACGGGACGCCGGTCCATCGCCGGGCATTGCGGGACAACTTTTAGTCTCCGAGCCAATCAACCTATTCAGGAGCATGCTTTTGGACTGTGGGAGGAAACCGGGGTACCCGGCGAAAACCCACGCGGACACGGGGAGAGCATGCAAACTCCACACAGAAAGGCACCGGAGCCGAGAGACTCGAACCCGGGACCTCCTTGCTGTGAGGCGTCAGCGCTAACCACTGCGCCAAGGCAAGTCTCTGTCATCCATTCGTAGGAATAATTTCCCTGCAAACATTTACATTACGTAGTGTGGATAAGCCTAGAGCGTAACTCGATTTGCTATGACGCCGTGATGACGTTATTGCAGAAATGTGCTGTCCAAGGAACTGCTCCGTGCGTTGTATTGACGTAAGATATGACAACTTCTCAGATCTTGGTTCAGAGTCTGAGCAGTCAACCATAATTAAGAGCATGTTCTCACGTGCATTAAAGTGTGATTCATCTCAGCCCAAGCACAAACTACTGAAAACATTATAATTCTATAGAATGCATAGCTTTAATGTGGCATAGTCTATATCTCTAAGAACCATCTTTTTGGAAATGCATCAGAAGAGAAGTGTTTATAAACGCACTACTTACGGAGCATGATGAATCACCAGGTGGTTTTGGGTGAGCTACCGCGGCGATAGCTTTGCGTCTTTATCGTCAAAAGTGGATTCAAAGGTCAAACTGAAACCGATTTCCTGCTCAAATGAGCATTGAGACAGTTGCTCATCTACTGTTCACAGCACCGGTTGAAATTCCTAATTCCCAGAGCAAAGGCGAGTTTATCCGTCGGACAAGCAGACTACTTATCTAAGTATTCACGACTCGACGTAGGTGAAGGAGAGACAGAGTACACCGCGCAGTTTTCTCGAAGGAACAGCTCTGGAGAGAAACTCTCAGGACAACCGCTGTTTCATTTCCGGCAAAGTGCGGCTTATTTCATGTATTACAGAGGATTCATGAGTCGAGTCAACCTACAACCAGGGTTGGAACTCACATCTTTCCCGATTGTCAGCCGCTCACTCTAACGCTGAGGCACTTGGTCAGATAAGTTGATGTCTTAACCGTGTGTTGATGTAGACTCTCACGGCTCGATGTATGAGAGCTGTTCTCAAGAGCTGCTGTTTCGGGATAGCCGTGTTGAGCGTCCCTCCTCTCCCCTTCACGACGTCTCACTTCCCACAGTGGAGGCATGCTTAAGACGGCTATTCCTAAAGAGTAGTTCCTGAGAGCATGGCTTAAGCATGATGACAAAAATAATTAGCTTTTGATTCACAGCTCCTTAACACCAGGGTCTCAGTGTGTGCATGCGTCCCATGCCACAACACTGAAATCTGTGAACATTTTCAAATTAAAATGTTTTCAACTCGCGTCTCTTGACGACACGGCAGAAGCGTAATTAGTAATAAAATCCCCCAGTATGATGCGCTGAAAATATATCGCACGAATCCCATTAGTTCAATCGACACGTGTGTACAGCGGAGATATACGTCGCTTGACTGCGCGTGATGGCCGCGTGTCAAAATATGGCACAGAGAAAAAACGAGCGCTCGCTAATAATGGCACGGCAATCAATATCAACACATTGAATAATTAAAACATTAACAGTGTTAAATTCATCATCCGAGATCATGAGCTAATAACATCAAAGGCACTCGCATATTGACTCCACTGCGAAGCCTTGTATCATTAAGTCCTTTAATCTCGCAAGATTCACGGGCAAATTTATAAGCACGCGATCCTTGTATGTACACGGAGGGCTTTAAGGCCCTTTACACGCATTAGGCCCGTCGAGGTGTGGAGAAAGGTGTTTGCCTTTGGATGCGGTTATTGACCCGTGGATCGATGGTGCCCGAGAAATTGTAAGCCCCTTTTCCATCAGCGTTTGACAAATGCGGACACAATACAAGACTTGCCGCTGTTCCGGTGTGCGATATCTGCATGGCTTAGTGTTGTACACGACTGACAAACGCATCGATCTGGCCATTCATAAGCCTTGGATTACATTAGTCCCGCCAGTGTTAAAAAGAAAATCGGGGAGGGAGGAAATGAAAAAATATATAATTGCTTAATAAATGGCGAAGCTAAAGGAGGTTATGAGGGTTGTGAAATATTTAAAAAACGCATCTCCATTCTAATGATTGTGTAAATGTAACGTGCACATCAGCAACATTTGTATATAAATATTCGACAATGCAGGCCGCTGGAATACACCCACATACACGAAAACAAATGCGCAGCATACTGTGATCCCGGAGTTGGTCGTATAGACTGTGAAAAATAGCCCAATTTGCGGCAGCTTTTTAAATCCACACAGCTCGTGGTGGGGCCAGCACCATGCATGCCTGGCCAAGTCTGTGCTGTGCAGCGGTGCAGCAGGAACCTCGGCGGCCCCAGAGAATCGAACCGACTGTTTGAGGCGGTTCGATCCCACGCATGGGCACCGTTCTGTGTGCAATGTGCGTGTGTGAGTTCTCCTCCTATCCTGCGTGGGGTTTCCCCAGATTCTCTGACTTCCTCTCTCAACTAAATAAGCATTTATTCATTCATCGGCCAATAACATCATGATATAGAGCATGCAATGTCTGCAAAATGTTGGCGCCGGAGGACTACCTTTCCCCCTCCCTTCTGTACTTTCCTTGCACCTGGGTACCCATGCCCAGGTGTTGAATGGAGCGTTACAAATTGAATTATTAACTGCATTGAGGCATCCGGTACCTATTTTATACTCCACTATGGTAAACATCCAGGTCACGATTGGCCACTAGAACCTGTGTATGCAGTAGCCGGTGTTTTGGGAAAGAAAATTATGAGAAATAATAATATACCGATGGGGACGCGTATTATTTTTATAAGATGCCTACTACGTCCGGGTAAGAGGTTGGAAACACTGGAGCCTTATTATACAACAGACGGAATTTATAAAAAAAAAACCTTTTAAGAAAAGAAATTTTGCTGAAATAAAAAGCAATAAGGTTGAACTGTACACTGTGAATGCGGCTAGGTGTTACAAATGTTTAATGAGCCCAGAGGCAGGAACAGAAAGCAAGTTGGCACGTTGTAAGCAACATGTTAAGAGCTTAAGTCAGATCATATTTTACATGTTATTCTGCAACGAGGTGTATATAAAATTTTTAAGAAACCTAAAAATGTTATTGTTGCTTATTTTCCGTTCTAATGTCGTTGCTGTTGACGCGCCGTTCTCTCCGCGGCTCCGTGCAGCGCTTTGTGACCCTCGGGTGAAAAGCGCTCTATAAATGCACTTATTATTATTATTGATTAACACTGAACCTTGGCTTGGACGTGCGGGGTGCACAGTCTTAGTCGGATGACGAACAGTGGCGAAGTAAGTAATACACATGGTTTATGTTGCGTTGTGCCGCCGGGCATTTTGTGAGTTTGTGGAGAGAGAAAGGAACACAATGAGGAACCAACGATAAAGAAAATAGGTTCACTCACTCGACGAGAGCAAACAAATTCTCATCTCATCGTCAGAAACCGCTTAGTCGTGTACAGGGTCGCGGAGAGCCGGAGCCTATCCCGGCAGACACAGGGCGCAAGGCAGGGATATACCCACGATGGGATGCCAGTCCATCACCGGGCACTGCGGGCAATTTAGTCTGCGAGCCAATTAACCTATGCAGCAGCAGGACACGGGGAGAGAACTCGCAAACTCCTCAGAGAAAGCAGCACCCGAGCCGAGATTCGAATCCGGGACCCATCGCAAGAAAATAATAAAGACCATTCATAACGCGCGCATATTCATTCAATATCTGAAGTATTCATCCAAAGAGAGAATGGCTCAGAAGCGCGAGGTAACTCGAAGTGGAGGGAAGTAGCCACGCGGTTATCCGGCGCCAACCCGCCAGACACTGCGTCGTAAACACTACGATGTTAGCACACTATTCATGAGTTTTTTTTAATTGTGGGAGGAAACCAGAGAACCTGGAGGAAACCCAACCAGAACATTCGGAGAACAAACAAACTCCACACAGAAAGGCGCCCGAGGCAATACTGAGAGGGCCTCAAGTCGGACATTGTTTCTGTGAGGCGCGGATGTTACCACTGCACCACCCTGCCACAAGATGGTGAGAGAGCGGTGGTGGCTTGAGGAAGGCCTTCATAGAGCAGTCAATTGATCATGGCTGATAGTGACGATGATGTTTTAAAGTGAAATACATATCCAGGAATCGAATGCAGGTCACTGAGATTGTAATGTGCTAAACATGGGACAAATATTATTCCATCGCAGCATACTGTTTTCCAATTGTTAAAATGCAATTACATTTTGTCACGTCAAAAATACCGCCACATTTGAAAATGCCGAGATTAAGTAGAAAATATTAACTTGCTAATAGCCGTATGTAAAATACAATCATGGAGCGTGCACAATTAAAATCTAAAATTACCGTATATATTACAAAATAATTACGCAATTGTAATTCAGTACCATTCGGATTCATAACGGCGCCACGCCAAGACGCCACTGACAAATTCCAGTGGTTATAAAATAAACATAGTTGAATCGTGGAGTCCTCATTGAAAATATCTCGCAATTGGAGAGTTTCAGCCAGTGGCTCATCCTTAGCGCTCACTCTGCGACAATGGTAAACTGTTCATATTCCTATGGCAGATTTATTATCACAATTAATCCACGCCATCTCATTGTCAGAAACCGCTTAGTCCTGTACAGGGTCACGGTGGGCCGGAGCCTATCCAGGCAGACACAGGGTGCGAGGCAGGGATATACCCACAATAGGACGCCGGTCCATCACGGGACACTGAGGGCAATTTAGTCTGTAAGCCATTTAACCTATGCAGCAGCATGTTTTTTGGACTGTGGGAGGAACCCGGAGTGCCCGGCGAAAACCCACGCGGACACGGGGAGAATATGCAAACCCCCACACAGAAAGGCACCCGAGCCGAGATTCGAACCCGGGTCCTTCTTGCTGTGAGGAGGCGACAGCGCTACCCACTGGGCCACCGTGCCGCCCATCACAATCATTTGTACGAAGATTTCCAATTCCTTCAGTTGCATCCAGCGATGGGATCACTTCCAAAGCAAGCGCAACATTTAGAAGAAAGTGTTGTGCTCAGTGGAAAGAGCTTGAAAGACACTTTACTAAATGTTACTAAAACTCACCACTGCGCCGCCTGCAATGCACTTTGCAGTTAACAAAGAGGTTAAGAGAGAAATGCGAGTGAGGATTTTATTTATTTATTCCCATCTCCACCCCATCACTCTTGCCCTGCCCGCCCACCCTGTTGCGTTCAGCTCCACCTCCGACTTGTCATCTCGCAGGCGACGGATAGCAAAGCGCTTAAGTTTCCAAGGCAGCGAGGCCCCCTTTGAGCATTTCCGCAAAAATGATGGCCCTCAACAGTCAATCGATGCCCTGGCGTTCCAGCGTCCAGCGCTGCTCGGCCACCATGCGCACAGCTTCCCGTGACGTTGATTGATTCAAACCGAGATAATTGAGGCTAATTGAGCACTATTAGATTAACTGCTTGCTCGAGTCGCCAATGCTCCGCCAAACCAGATGTGGCCCTTAATGCACGTCCGCAGCCAATTCCCAAATGCAGCCCATATTTCACGCCCATTCCAGAACACAGCCGCGTGCAACCTGCAGCCTAAATAATTAAACGTATGCAGAGGAGCCACTTACCCATTAAGCTGTCAGTAAACATTGTTTTAAACAGGTGTCTGCAGTGGAAGCTTGATAAAGCACACTTTGGCTTTGCTCGGATAATGAACGAGCAATTGAAAAGTCATAACCTGTTGGTGGCAAATTATATTCTGCACGATTTTTACTTTGTGGAAATTGCAATTGCAGTGTTTGCTTGCTTGTTTCTACGTCATATTATTTATATACTTGTTAGCCGCTGTTATCACGTTGATGCACCAATGTAAGGCAGGGTGTGGCTGTGGTAACGTCCGCACCTGATGTAAGTCCTGCCAGAGGTGGTTCGATTCCTGCCTCAGGTTCCTCACTCTGTGCAATCTATGTATTCCCCCCTCGGTTCTGATTGGGTTTCCGCCGGGTCCTCTGGTGTCATCCCGCAACGAAAAAACAATCATTCATTAGCTGGCAGATACCATCGTAATGTACAGGAAGCAGTGCCTGGCGGGTTGGCGCCGGCTGACTCCCCTCCCCACCTTGCTATGCCTCCATCTCTCGTCCATGACCAGACGCGGTATTTGCGTGGCGCGTTATAAATCCTATCATCATTTTATCTCATCTCATCTCATTATCTGAAACCGCTTAATCCTATATAGGGTCACGGTGAAGCCGGAGCCCATCCCGGAAACACAGGGCGTAAGGCAGGAATAC
>JAZEWT010000003.1:2965793-2979987 GCA_036362905.1 Mordacia mordax
GGTGCAGGGTCGCGGGGAACTGGAGACTTTCGCGGCAAACACAGGGTACAAGTCCGGGCTATACCCAGAATGTGACGCCAGAACATCGCAGGGCACAATTTTGGGGTTATTCTGCAGGCCAATTAACCTAGGCAGCAGCGTGTCTTTGGGTGGTGGGAGGAAACCGGAGTACCCGGCGATAACCCAAGCGGACACTGCGAGAACAGGCAAACTTCACACAGAAAGGCACCCGAGCCGAGAGATTCGAACCCGGGACCTTCTTGCTGTGAGGCGGCAGCGCTACTCCCTGCGTCACCGCGCCGCAGGATAGACCACGTGCGTACGATGTCAATGTTTAACAATTCCCATTTACGACCCGATTGGGCCAAACGAATCAATTTGCCACGTGGGCAACTGTGCCGATTGATTTGGTTTTCATCGGCAATGTTGTACGAAATGCGGGGCGATGCTTGCTTGCACCACGTTCCGCTGGAGAGTGCGTGCATCATCGCGTGGGTTTTCTCCTGGTACTCCGATCCCACCCCCCACCCCCCCACAGCTCAAAAACTTCCCGCTACCTAGGTTATTTGGCCTTACGGCTAATTGACGGAGCTTCAGACTCCCCACGGAGCTCCGTGGGTCTCTCGCGATTAATCCTCCACCCACTTCCGCTTAAATCCCGCGACCAGATGTGGCTAATATAGCCTACGTAATCGGAATGACAATCCGATGCGCCCATTCTTTAAACGAATTCGATGAGCCCCATCTGGCGCGTTGACTTTGGCGCGTACCGACAAAAAAAATGGATCTGCGTTCCTCCAACGCGTCACCCCCCTTCCCTCTCTCAACACACGTGGAGCCCGCGTGCGTTTTCCACACCGCTCGCAAAGCCAAAATACGCGCCGTGTTCCCATCTCATTGTCTGAAACCGCTTAGTCCTACACAGGGTCACGGTGAAGCCGGAGCCTATCCCGGCAGACACAGGGCGCAAGGCAAGGATATACCGACGATGGGACGCCAGTCCATCGCCGGGCACTGCGGGGCAATTTATCCTGCGAGCCAATCAACCGATGTAGCAGCATGCTTTTTTGGACTGTGGGAGGAAACCGGAGTGCCCGGCGAAAACCCACGCGGACACGGGGAGAGACTGCAAACTCCACACAGAAAGGCACCCGAGCCGAGAGATTCGAACCCGGGACCTTCTTGCTGTGAGGCGACAGCGCTAACCACTGGGCCACCGCGCCGCCCACGCGCCGTGTTAAGAGCTTCAAATGTATAGGCAGAGCCCTTCAAACACCCGCCCGTTGGCGCTGCCGGTGTTCGAACCTCTGTGCTGGAGGTACTTGGCCGACTCTGCGACGCTGGCCAGATCAACAACAACAACAACGACGTCCACTGTTTGTCACAAAGTGGCGGTGGCGTCGCTACAGCGCTCGTGCCAGGCCAGGTGTACCTCGGAGACACGCGAAATGTGGAAGGTTCGTTGACAGAAGGTCACCGGACAGACCCAAAGCTCCTGATGCTGACTGCTCATGATGACTGGTAGATGTTGGCCAGATCTGACAAGGGGACTCTCCACTGCACGTGACCTCCCCATTTACAAACTGCAGTGGAACCATTGGTACTGCTGGTTGTACTGCCGCGCCGGGAGATTGGTGCAGCAACCTCTGAATAGTAACGCGCGAACCATCACACACCAGATGCACCCAATCCCACTTACAATTCTCACTGAATCAATTCGAATGTTTGTTGTGTTTCAGGAACACCGCAGCCAGAGCTTGCAAGTGCTAGAGACATGAGTCAATGTTAGAGATAGGAGCTAGAGTGTTAGAGATAGGCGTTAGCGTTAGAGATGTGAGTCAGTGTTAGAGAAGGGAGTCGGTGTTTGAGATACTGGGCATTGTTGAATCGCAGAAATCCCACAGCCAAAGCTTGCAAGCAGAGTGGGTACATTCTGCTGTTAGAATAAATATACATCTGAACATCTAAGACAAATATTATGGCAAGACCATCTCTCTACAGGGGTTTATCGACCCCCAAAAATGATGGCGGACTGACCTAACACCACCTCCACAATTGCATTTGAAATTGCACATTTCTGACTGGGAGTCATCACAGATGCTCTGCTATTTAGGATAAATGATAGACCATGTTCTGGAGTCCAACGGTTGGCTTATGAATGTGGCTCAATTCTAAGCCTGCTGACCGCTGGGGGATGGGGTGTGCAGCGCGATGCTGTCACTCATTTGCAAACCAACGGGATATCTGAAAGAGTCTCTCCACGCAATTTTCCCCGGCACAGCTGAAGCAGAGAGAGAGAGAGAGTCTTGTACACGCGCGTACGCGATGAGCCCACCGACGCGCGCACCACACACGCGCGCGCCCACCTGTCAAAGTGATTTCCTGTTCTCATGTGGAGGGGGGGCCGTGGCGCAGCAGCGAGCGCGCCACTAACGGCCACCCCCGCCAGTGATGATTTTCTTAACTGCTTTCTGGACTTCTCCTAGGTCGACTCAGCCGTGGAGTTGGCCACGCTCCCCCTCGTATGCCGTGCTGGCCTTCATAGATGCTACTCGCTAACAGCACTTGAGCTTAAAGTCCATTAACGCTATACGGGGGGATATTTGTTCTGTGCTGATGACCATTGATGCGGTGCTCATCTCCTATTCATTGCCCTTAACCAGTAATGAACGTTCCACATTCTTATGGCCGGCCCGAGTTTATTCATAGCACAACAACTCTTCAGTCTCATCTCATCTCATTATCTGAAACCGCTCAATCCTATATAGGGTCACGGTGAAGCCGGAGCCTATTCCGGAAACATAGGGCGTAAGGCAGGAATACACCCGACGACGGGACGCCGGTCCATCGCCGACAACTCTTCAGTTTACCCCGAAAATGCATTTACTTTATCGACCTTGGAAAGGATGATTGGCACGAGACAAACGGCCAAGCAGCGTTTAATCGCTTACGATTCTGAATTGATCCGCTCGTTCTATTGCTGCATCTCCCATCCCATGGTTTAGCACATGTATCTGGATTTACGTGATTTTTAAACACAACCTCATAGCGCCCTGCATTATTTATTCGCAAAACACAATTGTGCCTTAAGGAGAATGAGCGCTGAATTCGCCCGAGAACATCATTCCTATTCATGACGCATTGTGTCGACTGTATGGCCAAATGAACTTCTCAGATGTGCATTAACTCCATGGGCACGCGAGATACATCGCGTGTACGATCTTGGCCAACAACAGTGACGTCATTATAAACCGGTCCTGGGTCTCCCTTTGGTCACTCAGACTGACATGCGTGCCCACCGCGGTGTGTAAAACATGCCAGTGGGGAGACAAAGGCGGCTGGGCGCCGTGTCGGCCACCCCCACCTTCGGGTGACGCGCCGGCCCTACACAGGTGCTTGCTAACGCCACTTGACCCTAGAGTATGTCGAGGCTATAGGGGAGGTCTTTCCCTTTGCACATTTTTGCTCCTATAGAAATGAGCGAATATTGACATATGTGGTCTCGTAGGACAATGACATTGGTTGGGTGACCTTAGACCTTTCCAAGGATAAATTGATTGTATGGCAAGGCGTGGAGTTAACAAACTTAAATACATTAGGAGGAGGCATTTCACACCGCATCAGTGCCAATTTTGCGTAAATCAATGGATAATCTTTGCTCTTTATTTTCAGCTCTATAAGTCAGAGTCTGACAGCAGAGTTGGCTGCTCTGAGCCATCGCTAAAAATTCGACATTCGCATGGCGGAGGTTGAGTCCATCTTCAAAACTCTTGATGTTCATAATAATAATTGCATTGACTATTTCTTGACTTTTATTTGAGATCCTTCAATAACTTGTAGTCATTATTTTATTTATTTTATCTATGCTGATGCTGTTGTTGATGATATGCCGTTCTCTCCATCGCTATGCGTAGCGCTTGAGACACTCGGAAGAAAACCGCTTTCGAAATTCAATTATTATTATTATTATTATTATTATCCCAGGAAGTGGTACTCGTTCTATCGACCCCTGAGGAATGAAGAATCTACCAAGGAGAGGATACTGTATGCAAAAGCAAGAGCATATCACAAGTTGCTTCATCAAATATAATATTTGCACTTCTAGAGTGCTTTTCAGCCAAAGATCATAGAGATATGAGCAAAAAAACCACTATTTGCAGCATTTTATATTTATTTACAGAATCTATATGTAACAGCGCAAGTATTGTTGTTAGATTTCTGCAATGAGGCTAATGGGTTCGAATACTCCAGCCACGCAGCTTTAATGTGCACAACACCACAGCTTTAAAGTCTCATCAGCTCTGCCTCCCACTTACTAATTACTCTTCTGAAACTTCAGAACATTAACAAAGTACATTAGAAGAAAAAAATCCCAGTCAGAACATTCAAGCCAGAGGCAAAAGACGTTATCAACAAGAGAGGTTGGTCGGAAGAACGTGTTACACCCTTGGAACAAGACCTCTCGTAGGATGGGTACTCTTGTAGCAATAATTATAATAATGGTTACAGTAAAGAGGCTTGCCAACTGCGTCTTTACCGATCACGGATGTTGACCGTCGGCGATGGACTGGCGTCCCATCGTGGGTGTATCCCTGCCTTGCGCCCTGTGTCTGCCGGGATAGGCTCCGGCTCACCGTGACCCTGTATAGGAATAAGCGGTTTCAGACAATGAGATGAGATGTTGACCGTAACCGGTTCGCGGATTTACCAAACCGATTTCCTCTTTGGCAGGAAGGGTGCTGCTGTGGTAACATCTGCACCTCACAGAAACTCCTGCCCGAGGCAGTTCGATTCCTGCCTCGAGAGCATTTTGTGTGCAGTGCTCGTGTATTCTCTCCCCTGTTCTGCGTGGATTTCCTCCGGGTTCTCCGGTTTCCACTCACAAATTAAAAAAAGAGACTCGTTAATTAACTGACCGATACCATCATGATGAATAGTAAAGCAGCGTGTGGCTCACAACGTGGCTGCTACACCTTGCCTCTGTGCTTTCCTCGCTCCGCCTGCCTATCTTGTCCATGGCTAGGCGTAGACTTTTCGCGCCGCGTTATCTCATTATCTGAAACCGCTTAATCCTATATAGGGTCACGGTGAGCCGGAGCCTATCCCGGAAACACAGGGCGTAAGGCAGGAATACACCCGACGACGGGACGCCAGTCCATCGCCGGGCATTGCGGGACAATTTTAGTCTGCGAGCCAATCAACCGATCCAGGAGCAAGCTTTTGGACTGTGGGGGGAAACCGGAGTACCCGGCGAAAACCCACGCGGACACGGGGAGAGCATGCAAACTCCACACAGAAAGGCACCCGAGCCGAGAGATTCGAACCCGGGACCTTCTTGCTGTGAGGCGTCAGCGCTAACCACTGGGCCACCGCGCCGCCCTCGCGCCGCGTTATAAATAGCATTATTATTCTACTGCTCGTTGCGCGCTCGCATTGCCATTGTCTGTCTGATTGTGGAAACAGTGACGTGGGTCATTCTATAAATCGTAATGAGTGGCTGAGAGACAATGGTGGGGTGACGGGTGAAACGCAGCCGACCCTGACACACCACAGACCGCTGCGTGCGTCTGCTCGTCCAGCCGATCTCAAGCGTTCACCAACAGGGGGCCATCCTCGCGGAGACATTCAAGCCTTCCTTCCGAGCCACGTGGAATTATTAAAAAAAAAGTAATATTTCACCAACGACTGCAAATTGGCTGGGGCACAACAGCAGTACGTATATAGAGACGCGCGCGCGTGTGTGTAGTGTGGCGTGTGTAATTCATACCACTCAGAGGTATGTAGCATGTATTACAGAATAAGGGAGTCAACGATGGGGGATAGTTTGCTTATTTTTCATTATTTATTTCATGATGCGCTTTGCAATCCCTTAAACTCCGCCCTAACCGCCCGTCCTCTCTCCTCCCTCCTTCCCCCTCTCCCTCCCTTTTCTCTCGTATTCTCTCCAACCCTACCGTCACATCCCACCCCAACACCACCACCCACTCAACCGCACGCACTCCCCTCCTCCTCGTCATCCATCTCAGACAGCGGCGCCTGCCTCCCTTCACCATCCTTTCGCTCGCATTCCGATAAAAGCGACCCGGCGCTCGGCGCGGGTGTCCTGCTTTAGCTTCGTCGCTCACGCACGGCGTAGAGTCTCACGCACGCGCACACGCATGTGCGCGGACATGTGTGACAAGCGGGAGCGCACGCGCGTGTGCGCCGGCGGTTGTGATGATCGCCGTTATTAATCAATGCGCTCAGATCAGCACCGTGGAGAGCGCCTCTTGAGCCGCATCGGCACGGCCGGACGCGCCCGTGCCTCTTGTTTATTATCGCTGCGCTTGCTGCGAGGCGCTGCGCGCGTACGGACCGTGGCGGTGTGTGGAGTGCGCAAGAGAGCAGCCACACGACAAGGATCCGACTCCTGAGGAGCCGCGTGGAGTGAGGAAGCGGGAGGAGGAGAGGGGAGGAGAGGAGAGGAAGGGGGGGGGGAGAGTCGCGGTGCGGAGACGAGACGTCGCGAGGACGGGCAGACGGGAGGAGGCGCGCCGGCACGGACGGAAGGCTGGCTGTCGGAGGCGAACAGCAAAACACGCGCAGAGAGCCGAGTGCGGCAGAGAAACGCTGCCAGAATTCTGCGAAAGAATCTCGCCCGCGCTCAAGGATTGGGGGCTCCAGTTTCATCCGACACTCGTATCCCAATTAGCGGCGACGGCAGCGCAACAACAACAACAACAACAACAGCGGCAGCAGCAGCAGCAGCAGCCCCGGGAAGCTGCAACCCAGCTTCGCTCGTCCGCGCAGTGCTGAGATAGTAGCGCAGCAGCCACGCACACAGCTGCTCTCCGAGGAAAGGTCGCTCCCTCTGTCTGCGCTCTCCGCGTGGTTGTGTGCGCGCCGGCCAAGCCAAAGCCACGCCACCTGCAATCCGCGCCGAGTCGCGCTCGCGTCCCCAGCCTCGCCCGACGCCTCTGCGTGGCCGCGTCCGCTTGATAGCGCCATGCTCCGTGGAGAGCGACGGGCCCCGAGGGCGGCCGGCCTCCTGTACCTCGCCTCCCTGAGTCTCGCCGCGGTTACCGTCTCCTGCCATGGGGCGCTCGCTAACGACGGATCGGCTGGAGGAGTGACGACCCATCATCAGCGGCACGTACGGGCAGGTGAGACGCGGCGGGGTGAGAGAGGGGGGCACCGCACTCTTGGGAAGAGTGCACGAGTGGTGGGGGTACAGGCGTCGTGAGCAGTGAGGTATCGCTCGCAGAGACCCCCCCCCCCCTCTGATCCCCTTGCTATAAAAGAGGGGCGGCAATGGGTGACTTATACTGCCACCATAACTCGCATTATCCTATGGCGAGATGGAGCGTCGCGTTGTGTAGCCAACAGCTCGCTCGTGTATCGCGCGGTTATGTACTCCGCACCTTGAACGCGCGGTCGTTATTCACGACCGCTGCTCCATACTGTCGGCGAACATTGCCCGACGCGGTGACCGCTCTGCGTTTTGCCCACGGGTCTGAAAGACACATTTGGAGAGAAGATCCTGGCGATGCCGCTCGCGTTTAGCCATTGTGGTGGGATCCGCATGCCGGGCGATGAGACTGCGCGGTTTGACTTGCTGAGAGCTGATGCGCGCACAAACTCACCGATACCATGCAGCATATCCGTGAAGCCTCTCAGTAGCTCTGTTGCGCCATGCGAGTGTGGAGTGCGTGAGCGTAAAGTCAACCCACTGTGTTGTCACAAATTAAGTGCATTCGCAATACCACCCCCAGCCCGCAACACGTGCGATTAGTCGAGTCAATCAACTTTTCACGAGCATGTGATCACTCAGCAACAGGGCAGCTGCGTGACGAGCGGGGGGTGTGACAATGGAACGCGCCGACGATGATTGCTTGCCAAAGCCGTGCACTGTATGTATTACACGCGTATGAATGAGTGTCGCGCTGTCGAGCGCGGCTGTGCGCGTGCGAACGCATTTGTATCCTCTGTGACTGCACACGCGCTGCCACAACTCGCAGTGCTCCCACCCGTCTCAGCGAACCGATTCCGACAGGAATTGTGAATCGCCACGTGTTCGACGGCGCACACGCGTCCGCTATCCGTGTGAGTTAACCGGCGCAACGGGCGCGTTCATGGGTACGGGCTCTGCGAGTGAGAGCGGAAGAAGAATTAACTTTGATCGAGATGCTAAGCGCCTACGTTAATTATCTCGACTTCAATTGCCCCCGGAGGGCCTGAGATGTTGTAACTTGCTTACCCCTCCCCGCTGGACAACTATTAACAAGAGCTACATACCCCCAACGGTTTCTTCCAGCTTAAACACAAACCGACTCACTGCAATGTGAACAACGGATTATAGACGTCAGTCTATTACAGTGCACATTTAAGAGATGCCGCCTGTTGTAATCGAGCTCGTGTGTTTAAAAACAACAGAGCCTGTGGCTGCCGCTCTCCTGCTCGTTTCAAACGGCTCGCCTGCGAATTCAACTTGGAATCGCAGGTGTTTTTTTTTTCTTTTAAAGGAGTGCTCGCTCATTGAGACGCCACGCTGGTGCTGCTGAGCGACGGATGAACGGAGGGCTCGCTGGTGTTCGAACGTGGCTTTGCGACTGACGTGGGGACAATTTACAACGGAGCGGATGAACAAATACTGAGAATGCTCAGTGTAGTGTGCGACTCACTCTTGATTCATTTGCCAGTCTACAGAACATTATATACTGCACAGCACTGAAACTGAGAGAGATATAAAGCACGACCTTTATGCATTGCGTGCGATAGCGAAACGATGTGAACGCCACCTACATGCTGGAGTCAGTGTGTCCCCATTCCCACACGACCGTCCATCTCCGCTGACAGCCCCGTCGACCCAACGGTTGGCAATTCCACGTTTCTATGTCAGAGGGCAGTCCATCCATAATTAAATGATGCCTGCTCCCCACAATATGTGAGCACGTATTCCATGGCTCCGAAAGGATGATTATGGTGATGATCGTCACATGTGAAGACACAGAGCACCGATGATGTGTCACATGAGCCAGTGACTTGCAATGCTAAGAATCCTCAGCACGAATGCGTTCTTCTCGTAGCTTTCCGGTCGAATGACGCGTTGGGCTGAACAAGCGTGCGGTACTAAGGCAAATATCCTCCGAATACGGCTGGCTAAGAGCTGGATGGCCAGCACCACGCTGTCGCCTTAATCTCCATGGTGGTAACGCTTACACACGCCGCTAGGTACTCATTTGAGGCTGAGTCGACCTAGGGGAGGCCCAGGACCGGTTTAGAAAAACATTCACTGGCTGTGGCCGTGAGTGGTAATCGAACTCGGGTCGCCAGCTCTGTAACCCAGCGCGCTAACCGCTGAGCCCGGGTCAGCCACACGCGCATGATGTACACACATGAATGCGCATTTAAAAAAAAAAACCTACCCATCGCTGCCACCTCGTCCTGCTAGCGAAGCGAGAACCACTCGAGCCATCGGCACAATCCAGCACTACCGGCAGATATGAAGCGCGACCGGGTCTCAGTGGGTTTTCTCCGGGTATTCCGATTCCTCCCACCCCCCACCCTCACCCACAGTCCAAAGACATACTGCTGCCTCGGATAATTGACCTGCAGACCAAATTGTCCCCGGTGTTCTGTGATGGCCTGGCGTCCCTCCATGGGTTTAACCCTAGTTATCTGTTAACCTGCTTATCCCTTCCTGCAGGACAAATGTAAAAATGAACCACATAGCTTAACGGTTCCTTCCAGCTTGAATAAAAAAACGGAGTGACTGACGCTGCTGCTACTGCTCAGGCTACATGACCTGCTGAATATATTAGCTCCGGTACCCTACTATGGACTGCCGTCTCACACTGGCTATAGCCCTGCCTTCCGCACTGTGACTGCCGGGATAGGATCTGGCCTCCCGTAACCCTGTACAGCGGAGACTGAATGATGATGATGATGATGACACCACTGGTATTTAATTGTGGCTGCAATACATTGCAGTTTTGCATGTGTCAAACCAGACCATACGATTATAAGTAAACTCGACCAGTTAATATCGCCTGCGATTTGGTGACTCGCGGGGATGGGTAGGGGGGGAGGGGTTGGTGGGTCACATCGGGATGGAGTCAGATCGACTCAATGGGAGACGCTCATTCACACGCATCTCCAGAGACAGCGGTTGGTGCGTATGACCCCTGCAGGGGGCAGTAGAGCAAGTAGGCGTCTGCAGCAGGGGCTGTGCATGTGAGTCGACATTTGCATGGGGTTTCACACCGGAGAAGTTGGATTTTCTTCTAACATCACAACAACAGATGATCGTTTACAACAACGACTACCGTTCGCCACTAAGGGGCGGGGACGACCCCACGGTGCCGGTGCCAGGCCACGTGTACCTCTAACTATCCTCACATGCAGTGCGAGCTATGGACCGAACCCATTTGTCAATACGTATACAATGAGCCATGTTGTGGGAAATTACCCCTCGTCATAGCGGGCAGATCCATGTTCCCTTCCATCAACAGTAAGCCCCACTAACCGCCGCATCGATGCTCTCTCTCTCTCTCTCCTCTCTCTTCCTTTATCCATTCTCTACGTACCGTGTATACGATCTCGGGCGCAGTGTTATATTAACCGCTGTGTCTCGGGGTTGTGCGCGCGTGCGCCCTGGTCAGCGCAATGTCACAATAACCACGCTCTTTCGTTATTGCATGCGGGTACTGGAGGCAGCTGCGAGCATAGCCTTGTTTAAACCACGAATATTTGTAGCCGTCACCATGAAGACACTACTCACCGACTACGCCTGGGTTCGAGTCCTGGCGTTAATAGCCAGGTGTTTACTATCACAGCAGAAAGTAGCCAGTGAGCTTGCAAGCTGCGGATACGGGATTCCAGCGACACAACAAACGTTCGAACTGACCAACGCAGCGACAACGAATACAAATTGAAGTCAACAAGGGTCTGGAACAAACCAATTCCGCTGTGTTACCGTTATGATCAACACCGGCAGCCATGGTCAATCCACTGCTGGACGAAGGCCTCTTGAGCCATAGTTATCTCGTGGTGATGTAGAAATCCCCGCAGAACCTGCACGAGCAGCGATTCAATCTCTCCATCTCTCTCGGGGATGGTCCTTCTCAGGAGTGTCCAATTCACTGTATTTATTATGATTATTATTATCAATCAGTTTGAGCTTTCAAGCGGCCCGAACCTCCTTCTGCCACCCGCACTGAGCGGACGTGGTGAAGTATGACCGTACAGCCCCCAGACCCGACAGCGTGGGGAGGCCTTTGGCCAGGAGCGTAGGCGCCGCGATTCCCAACATTTGTGTCGCGACCCATCAGCGCGCGGCAAGAGCCACCCAGTGGTGAATGGAGAGCGGAGTCAGGTGCGACAGGGTTCATCCTTGTCATCGAACGCAAGGTGGTATTGACACTGTTCTCACACAGCACGGCCACCAGACCTCTGACTATTCTGCCACAAGCACGTGTCGCTTGCGCCACACTGTTTGATGTTTCTGGACCTTAAACCCTCGATTTATTCCAAGGAATGGTAAAACCTCGTCGTTTTTTTTACGTCTTTGCACGGGCAAAAGAGGTGCCCACAGACGGTGTGTGCGAGACGTGCCTTCAGGTGCGTCGGGGTAGATGGGAGAGAGAGAGAGACAGCTCGACGCTCTATCGTTATCTGATTATATCTCCCACCTCGTGTTGTTATTTCCGCGAAGACTTTTGCGTCCGCATTTGCGCTGAGATTATTCAGCGCCAGCCGCTGTTATCGCTGCCTAGGAAGTTGTGCGCAAACACGGATTAATGATCATTTCTTTCCGGAGCTGCTCTTTCGGAATAGCCGTGTCGAGTGGTGCTCCCCTCTCCTGCGCGACGTTTTAACTCCCACATCGAAGGCATCTTGAAGCTTCCTCGAACAACTGTTTTGCAGAGTCTCAAACCGCCTGCCTCTCAATAACCTTGTAAAGACTTCACGAGCAACACAACTTGAGTTCCTCTTGGCTGTGCGTTCTCCACTAATCGCAACAGTTTGTAACTGTCGTGCCAGTAACAACTGTATATACGGGACCTGCATGATGCCTGCCGAAGGTCCAATTCGCTCGAAATTAATTTGTGTTGTGGTCCTGAACGTGATCGCGATGGGAGTGAGACAAAGACGGACGGGCAATCGTGCGCTGGTCGCATCACCACCCGTATTGCACGTGAGGTTCAATCTTTAATTGCAATAGGTGCTCGCAAATATGAACGTTCTGCGGATGTGAGCAGTGGTTCGGCGGTTAGCGCGTTGGGCTGAAAAGCCGGCCGAGTTTCAATCCGGCTCACGGACCACACGAGTGACGATATTCTGAACCGACCCTGGGACTCCCCTAGGTCGAGTCAGCCTCAAATGAGGACCTAGCGCGGTGTGTAAACATTTCCACGAGGAAGACAGAGGCGGCCAGGTGTGGTGCTGGCCTTCACCCCCCTCGTTAACCGTGTCGGCCTTCATAGGTGCTCGCTAACTGTTATTGATCGTAGAGTCTGTTAAGACTACACGTGGGATCTTTTGTCTTAACAAAGAAAACAAGCAATGCGATTTCAGGCAACCGGAATACACGCAGCCTCCCCTTCACTGGATTAACTCAGCAAAAAAAAAACCCCGAATAATCCCACATTTAACAATGGGGTTTAGGTGCTGTAAATGAGGAGGATTTGACTAAGACCGTGGGTTGAGAAGGGAGTTTGTGATTGATTCGCCTGCAGGACTGAACGTGCCTCCATAGTATGGGCTCAGGGTGCAGTATTTCCTTCATGAGTCAGAGCGGGTTGCTACGGTGTGCTCGCGAGCATCATCACATCCAGTGTTGAGACAAAGTTCGCGAACCGGGCTAAGCCAGCGACGATCGCACCATCCATTCACCAGGCCTCTGTCTCTCATAGGTGCTCTCGAGCAATGCAGGAGCCACCCCTATGTAGAGCTGCCACCTGTCCTATTGGGTTTTTAGTTTATTTTTGCGCTCTGAAACGAGAAATAGCAGCGGTGCTGCACGGCTGCCCTTACCTCCTCCTCTCTGCGGTTTCCTCTCGCCCACGGCTAGTTGGCGAATCTGCACGGCGCGTTATAAATTGCGCTGCGTTATAAATTGCGCTGCGTTATAAATTGCGCTCTTCTCATTTCTTGTCTGACTCAGAGGTGACGACGCTGCTACCTTCACTGTCTGCACGCCTCCTGATTAATCTCGCTCGGGTTTCGTCGTTGAGAGTCCCCACCACGGTGCTCGCTCGAACAGGACCGTGCTGTCGGCTGGCCTGCGTGACCACTGCAATGAGAAGGAAGCGAAGCCACTCCAGGCATTAATGTCCGAGCACCCACGGGAATGTTGTTCCGGGAATTAGAGGAGTCCGCTCACACATCCTTCACGCGGTATTGTCTGCTGGCCAGACCACACGAATGACCCGTGTGTGCGCGCGCACTACAGGGTTGTCTGTGCAGCGCCAGCATCTGCGACTCATAGGGAGGAGGTTCTGCTCAAGGCGGTTCGACTCCTGCCTCGGGCGCATTTCCGCGTGCAGTTTGTGTATTCTCTTCCTGTCCTGCGCGGGCTTCCTTCCGGGTTCGTGTGTTTCCTCCCGCAAGTAGAAGCACTCATTAATTAATTGGCCGATGACATCACAGCATACAGGAATCCGTGTCAGGTGAGTTGGCGCCGGGTTACAGCGCGTCTGACTTCCTGCCATTGCCTCACCGCGCCTCCGTATCTGCGTCTCGTCGATGATGAGCAGAGATGGAATTTGCATACATTTACAAATCGTGGTATTCTTAACAGCGTTAAAATACAACAATGTAGAACTGCTGAAGGTTTCAATAGCTCGGTATACATCGACTTCTCTTAAGAGCTGCTCTTTCGGTATTGTTGTGGCGAGCGTTCCTCCGCTCTCCCTCGCGACACGTGCCAGCTCATCCACACGTGTTTGTCACCACGCATGAAGTTGGTAAAACCAATACAAATTCTCATAAAACAAAGAACTCATTTGTTACTTAAAGGGCCTGGCGCTTGACAAACTAATTGCCCTTTAACCTTTCGGGCGGTCAATATGGTGCTGCACGACCCAGCGCATTTGTCACGATTTCACTCGGATTTTGTGAACACAGACACTTGGCACACATTTGCCACGACGTGCTAAATATGAAACACCTGTCGGTGTTAAGATCCCGAACACCACAATAGACACATTTAACA
>JAZEWT010000003.1:3014731-3024732 GCA_036362905.1 Mordacia mordax
TCGAACCCGGGACCTTCTTGCTGTGAGGCGTCAGCGCTAACAACTGGGCCACCGTGCCGCCCAGGGTACACTCGAAGAAGCCATTTCGAAACAACAGCTTTGGAGAGCAATTTTTATAAATCGAGCCGTGAAAGCCTACATTAGATTGTTGTGCTAACTGTAGACCTACTTTCTGTACTGCCATACCATGGAGTAGTAAGGCCTTTCATGCTAACGGACGGCACATTATCAAGACCTGTAAACACGTAAATATATTTTTTTCTAATTCGACTATTAACAACACTAAAATAAATCATTGCATTATTTCCTATGCAGACTGGTGTCTCAAGTAACGAACAGCGTCTGTTACTTCCGAAGACCGTTAAATAGCGGGTCCGTTGCATCGAGATTTGACTGTTGTTCTAAACCAGAGTGTACAGTATCCAGGATTACTTCACCAGATCTCCGGTGTCTATTGTTCAAGATGATCCTCCTGTATCGGGAAGCTTTGCTAATTTGAGTACCAGATTGCTTGGCATTTTGAACGCAGTTGCAGCTCTGCCACGAACCTTCACACCAAACTCCACACAGACGGATTCCAGAATCCATCGCTGTAATACCACCTACTGTCCACTTTATAGCCCCGAGCTTACAACACGTGTGTTAGAAAACTATTAACCTGGCTCAAACCTCTCGTACATTACGATATCTCATGAAGATCTGATGAATTCCGATATCTCATGAAGATCTGATGAATTCCGAAATCTCACGAGATCTGATGAATTTCAATATCTCACGAGATCTGATGGATTCCGATATCTTATGAAGATCTGATGAATTCCGATATCTCATTAGATCTGATAAATTCCGATATCTCATGAGATCTGATGAATTCCGATATCTCATGAGATCTGATGAATTCCGATATCTCATGATTTCTGATGAATTCCGATGTCTCATGAAGATCTGATGAATGCCAATATCTCATGAGATCTGATGAATTCCAATATCTTGTGAAAATCTGATGAATTCAGGATGACTTGGTCATAAGTAACGGCCTACCCAGATTTAAAAATACTTCTCTATCAAGACAGACCTTGACTGTAGAACAAGGCTGCATCATGATATCTAGTAACTGCATAAAATGTTAGACACAATATCAAAATTCAAAGGCAATTTTAATGTGGAGAATAAAAGTCACGTTTTAAATCCACAGTGACAAATCTACATCTCATGAGGACTGAATACCAGTGAGGTGCGATTACCATTCCTTATTCGCTAATCTCCGGTTTCCCGCGACAGAAATAGTGAATTTTAACGAGCGGTGCTCCTATGCTGCTTACTGCCGTGTTAGAGATAGGAGCCAGTGTTAGAGATAGAATCCAGTGTTTGAGACAGAAGCCAGTGTTAGAGATAGGAGCCAGTGTTAGAGGTAGGAGGAAGTGTTAGAGACAGGAGCCAGTGTTAGAGGTAGAAGCCAGTGTTAGAGAGAGGAGCCAGTGTTAGAGATAGGAGCCAGTGTTAGAGATAGGAGCCAGTGTTAGAGGTAGGAGGAAGTGTTAGAGACAGGAGCCAGTGTTATAGATAGGAGCCAGTGTTTGAGATAGGAGCCGGTATTAGAGATAGAAGCCAGTGTTAGATATAGGAGCCAGTGTTAGAGATAGGAGCCAGTATTAGAGAAAGGAGCCAGTATTATAGATAGGAGCCAGTGTTGGAGGTAGAAGCCAGTGTTAGAGAGAGGAGCCAGTGTTAGAGATAGGAGCCAGTGTTAGAGATAGGAGCCAGTGTTCGAGGTAGAAGCCAGTGTTTGAGAAAGCAGCAAGTGTTAGAGAGAGGAGCCAGTGTTAAAGATACCAGGAAGCGTCATATCCCAGAAATCTCGCATCCAGAGCTTGTGTATAATGTGTATGTATAAGGCAATCTAAGACAATCTGTATATACAACGCAACACAGTGGTACAGAGTTCACTCAGTCACAGCACTCGGTCACATAACGCCTGAGGATGCCTCCAAGGTGGAAGGCGGGACGGCTATCCCGAAAGAGCAGCTTCTGAAAGATTAGACCTGAAATCAGCTACATTACGTTGCCTCTCTCACGCATTTTCGATTCCTTTCTATAACACGCGAGCCTTTCATTGCTCCCGATTAGGGAATTCTGAAAGCGAAAGTGTTGCAATTAAGGGATGGCCTCAAGATAAATGAAACCTGCGCGTCGAATAAATATTATAAATTATTATTATTACAGCTCTAACGGCGAATATGTGGCACCCATTTGGAGGCGGAAATGACCCGCTCCGATCAGTTTACAGGGTTTAAGGAAAGGGACACTAATCTGCTGTGACCAGGTTAAGCTACACAAGAGGGCCGTGCGTCATCGCTTAAAATTACGAGCGCGATTTACTGTGGCATCATTCACTGTAGCGATATCCGAGGCAGCGCTGGGGGAAAAATTTGTATTTATTGTAATGTGGGTGCGTGACTCGATGGTGATATTGGGGTATCTCAGTGGACGGCTGAATGTGTGGGTAGGTAGGCGGTGTTAATTAGTAGTAAGATGTGTCAATGGGTATGTAAGCAGGTATGAATCTGGGTAAACAGCCTGCCAAGCAGATAAGCATGCAATTTGCATGAGCGAGTCAGTGAGTGAGTCAGCGTTAACATCAGCTGGAAGGAACTGCTGAGCTTTGTAGCTCTGATTAACAGTTGACAGAAAGGAATAAGCAAGATACAAAATCTCAGGCCACCGGTGGCAATTTAGTCGAAAAACAATCCCAGCCAGCAGCATGTTATTGGACCGTGGGAGGAAACCAGAGAACCTGGCTAAAACCCACACGGACACGAAGGTAAATTGTTTACGCATACAAATGGCATGAAAGTCCATCTAGTTATCGAACATGCAAACTCTGCACAGAAAGACACCCGATCCGGGAATCGAACCCAGGCGCTTGTGGCTATGATGCGGCAACGATATTCTCCGAGCCACCCTACCGCCCAAGCAGAGGGGAAAGCCTCGTACATATCATTCCATTCTCAGCACGTTCCCGAGTGTAAGAAGAAGAGTGGCTATTGGATTTCCAAACATTGCCGAGGCTCAGGATCCCGAGTTCCTTTCCTGGTGGGTGGGTGGGTGGTGGCGGCAGCACATGATAACCGTGATGGATGATGATGATGATGATGGTGGTGGTGGTGGTGGTGGCTGATGATGATTGATGATAATGCAGAATGGTCTGCCCACTTCCGGAAGAGAGGGTAGGGGGAGAGGATGATTTTCAAACCGATGCATCCACTCTGGGTGTGTGCCACCTGAAATATTAATTACATTTATTTACATACATATGGTGTCGGTGAATGTACCGATAAGAATGTATATTTTAGTCACCAGTGATATCTCTATATTTAATTTCTATTATTATTACATGCATTTAAAAATCGCACTGCTTTGTAAATCCGTCGCGTTTAACATTGGGATGATAATTTTCTTTGGAGCGAATTCCACATTCCCATGGCTGGGGCTAAGCTATCCAACTTACCAGCACTGTTGATGTTCTGTGAGAGTGCGTGTCGTGTCGGTAGGATCTTTGCGATGTCTACGTCATTAAATGTCTGCACGGAAAGTGCAAATATAGGACCTAAAATTGCTTGCTTAAAATTGAACAATTTATCCTTCATGAAGCAGATTATGTTTTCTCTCTCCAACTATAAACCTCGAACGCACGATTGTGGTATCGCACTGCAGTTATATAGGCAGACAGATTTAGCGATGTGTATCCGGGAAACATTTTCTTGTCGATAAAGAAAGATAGACTTTGGACATTAGATGAGACGCAGGAGTATTTAAAGACTATGAGTGAGAGTTGACAATCCCCAATGTGCCTGCATCAATTAACAAGACGAAGATGTTAATGATGTAAGTGCCACTCCAATTAACACTCTAAAATAAACAAACTATTTATACGCCTTCCTGCGTGAGCATATGCACCTGTGAAAGTGTGTCTGACTTCACTCAGTGGTCACAATCAAGCCTATCATCTCACCAGGGCCAATAAACAAGGACCTCTTCGTATGGGAGATTACAAAAACAGCAGTGGGGACACAAAGGTGGCTTAGTATGATATTGGCAACACGACCCACTCGTGTGCTATGCAGGTCTTCAAAAAGTGTTCACTATTATTATTACATTTATGGAGCGCTTTTCACCCAAGGGTCACAAAGCGCTGCACAGAACTGCGCAGAAAACGTACATAAACAACGACGACCTGGGACGATGCTTGTCCCAGGTATGGTTAAGGCTATAGAGGAGACATTTGTGTTTGTCTATTCAAATGTGTCTGTGTGTGTGTGTGTGTAATATGGTGCTGGTCACCCAACCCGTCATGTGCCGTGTCCACCTTCATAGGTGTTACGAACAGCACTTGACACTGCCGTCTGTTAAGGCTAAACGGGAGATGTTTGTGTTTCTTCCTGTCTTCAGTTTGATCAACAGCAGTGATTCGAATACAAGTCAATAAAGGACACATTTCTGAAATAAAATCATGGCTCCCAAATGGTGAAAATTCGCCGATCGCTGGGAGGCCTGAATCATGGCACGGGCACTGCACTGACACACAGATCAATAGGGGACTCGCTGCGTGATGCTGCCATCGCTGGCGATATGACCTCAACTGCATGAAGCGCCACTCTTCCACAGGATGGTCAGACGTCGGGTGAGAGGTGTGAAGCACCCACACTCGAACTCACCACGCACACGAGTTGCCAATGGACACGCCACCATCGGTTTACCTGCCACGCCGGGAGATGGAATCGAACCGGCGAAACCCTGCATTGTGAGTCCGGTGCGCTTAACGGGTTGGCGCGTTGACCTCCCCAATTGTGAGGATATTTGTCCAGAATTTTACGGCCGGATGCCCTTTTCAGCTGTAGTCGGATGGCATTGGAATGGTCACATGTACCCTTCAGATCACCAAGGGAGATCCCAGCAGCAATGCTCCACTCCAGAACTGCTCACCAAGGGAGATCCTATTAGGAGTAACTCGCCTGTACACCTGCTCACCAAGACAGACCCTCGCAGGAGTGATGCCATTCCAAGCAAATAAATCCCTTAAGCCCCGCGGTTCTCTGGAACGCGCAGAACCCAGCTCGTGTCACAGTTACGATCCATGCGCCGGCGGACGCGGCGCGTGGAATGCAAACACCTCTAACAACGCAATAAAGCAAATACTATAAATAACATTTGAAAAAAAAACACAGGGAAACGCGAAGCTTCTTGGAATTATTTATTATCTGCGCTTGTTAAACCCGCCCGCCTCCTTAAACAATGGGCCCAGTGTCCCGCACGTGCGGAGCCGCGTTCTTGGAGGCGGCGGCATCGTGATCTCGACTTCTCACACCCGAGTTCGAGCCCTGGACCCGGCGACACCGTCCAACCGCTATGAACCCGCGCTGGCCTCGGAGATGCCCCCCGCCCTCTCCCCTCTCGAGCAAAAATAACCGCTGGCCAGACGTTCGATAGCCGTGGGGCCGCGGTCAGCGCGCCCCGCGGCCGAGCGGGGGTGCAGGCGGACCGGAGAGAGAGAGAGAGGTCGGACAAGGCAATTCCCACGGCCCGCAAACCGCCAATGTCTGCTGGGAACCGCCGATGCGCCCCGCAGTGTCAGGGAAATCTACTCTGTATATAAATTGACTTTGCCAAAGCTGCGCTCATTAAGTGGACAGCTCTCTGTGTTGGGTCAACACGGCTGCCCGCCCCCTCCCTCCGCGAGCTTGACCACTCATGTATACCTTGCCATAGGAATGACGATTGTCCAACAATTGGTTGGGGCTGCCAAATAAAGGGAGCATTTGTACCCGTGTAGATAATGGGCTCACCGATGCATTGTGAGGCACATTGGCGGATGAGTCTATGGTTTACGCACAAAATTAATTTAAGCCAATCGGCGCCCAAATATTCCACGGTGCTCTTCTCCACTGAACCGCTGACGAAAATTCCACGTTTCTGCGTCAGGCCCCCCGTCTCTCCATCGAACAAGCGCTGTTGGCATCTCACACAGGGGCAGTGATTTAATCAACACCGACGAGGTTCCGGTCGCTGGCCTGAACTTTACAACCTTGCGAATTTGGGAACGGATGAAATGGGAGTGAAAGTCTACACATCTGACAGTTAATGGGGCAATTAAGGAGGCTGTGTTCTTGGAGTAGAATCCTATTCGCTACCCTTTCCGCCTCGTGTAATTATCTGCAGGCCCACTTATTAATTTACATCCGCGCCTATATCGCTGACTTATTCATGCGCTCGCCACGTGTCCGTTGGCTGCGAGATCTTGTCGGGCCCACCGCGAAGGGCGCTCACGGATAAACAACACACGTGCTCGCGCCACACAGCCGTGCTGCCACATCGGGAATCCTCACACACGCTTGGCACACAAGCGCAGCGGCCACGATGCAGACACAAAGAGAAACTCGTGGTTTCTACTCCCATCGGTCAGCTGAAGGCTTTGCTTGCGACCCTGGCTCCCGCTCAATAAATCTCAATTAAATTTGATTTAACTTCCTGCCTGCCCTGGCCACTCGCCGCCGCGTTCATATATTTATTTCCCTTGCTTATTTGTCATCTGACTGCTTGTTTCTCATCGTCTTTCCGCAATGCCCCACGATTTGATGAGTCCCCCCCATTTGAGACGCTCCCACGTTTTTTTGCGAAGCTGCTCACAACCATGAAAATAATAACCTGGTGAGAATAACAATTAAGATTTTTTTTTTTAACGTTCCCTCGTTATACCTGCTACAGACTCAGTCGATCAAAGCAGCCCCTAGCAGGGAACACGTATTGTAAATCAGTCATGTTTTTTTTTGTATTTAAGCTGGAAAGAGCTATGTAGCTCTTTTTTTTAGTTGTCCAGAGAGGAAAGGAAAGCAAGTTACAACATCTAAGGGCAGTGTGGGTAATTTAGTCGGCACAATTAGCCTAGGGAGCATTTCTTTGGACTGTGGGAGGAAACCGCAGTACCGTTGTTAAATCATAATTGCATACCCATTATTATACTGCGGTTTAAAAAGCTAATTCAATCAAAGCGGCATATTATTTAACTTCATGAACAAAAACATGCCATGCGGAGGGGGGCGGATGAAAAGAACCCAGTGACTTCGCATCTAACGGAGTTTTAAGACATCACTTCATTATGAAACGTAGTTTTGTCTGCACTTTTCCCGAGCCGAGAGCCGAATTTACTCTGACTGCCACCCACGCGTGTCGCGACTCCACGTGTCACTGTGCCTCTGTTCGCGCGGCGTTATTGCAGAGAAACTGAAGATTTTTAACATTACATCACTCTTTGTTGTCCGCATTATTTCAGTATACAAACCAATAAATCAGAATTAGCTAATGACAGCGAAATAATTAATCACTCTGCGTCAATGTTTAAAGGGTAAGTACAAATTCGTAAAGAACACAGCCCCTGGGCGTTTGCAAATGATCCCGTAGGAGAATGTTTTCGATTCTCTAACCATTCAAAACCACGTTCCGCTGAATCCCACATCTACTTGACAAGAGCGTTTCAGTTTATACCCTCGTGTTACGTCTCATTTCTTGATAACTACACGCTCTTTTCTGTTTTGACAAAACTCATATAATGTGAGGTGAGGCTGGTTCTTTTGGTATCACCTCCTGGAAATCCTCGGTTTGCTAAGCAAGTCAACCATAATACGTTCTACACTTAACAGTCTGTCAGAATGCAATATAATTGAGGCTGGGAGAAAAGGTCAGTGTGAGACACCAAATCCAATGTAATAATATGCGTTATCTGCAGTGCTTGAAAGGGATAAAGTGTGTTCGTTGTGGTGCCTACTGCATTCGAATAAAATAATTATTCAATAAAAGCGGCGCTGTGGCAGAGTGAGCAGCGCTGCTGCCTCTCAAAACAAGAAAACCGGGTTCAATTTCCCCGGCTCGGGTGCCTTTCTGTGTGGAGTTTGCGTGTTCTCTCCCCGTGTCCACGTGGGTTTTCGCCGGGTTCTCCGGTTTCCTCCCACCGTGCAAAGACACGATGCTGCCTCGGCTAATTGGCCTGCAGAGTAAATCAGCCCCACGCATGGTCATTGACAGGCATCATTTTCTTCCGTCGCCTTGAAACTTGCACACATGCAGCACTGTTCCCTCCCTGTTCGAAATCCTGAATGTGGAAATTCCCCATTCCCACAACAGGGGCCGATTTACCCACAGGCCAGAAGTAGCCAATGTTGACTTGCCACGCAGTGGTCGGTACTCACGTGATCAACCACGCAGACATGAAGTGTGGCGATATGGCAGTGCACCTGCGAGTCAAGTGCACTGGATCGCAGCAATATTAACGAGGTGCAGCGTTAAGAACTGAATGGCATCTCGTGCCTTTGAGCGTGTATTTAAAGTGTGCTTGTATCATAAGATGCCCTTTGCCATCTGCACGCCAACGTATTATAAACATGACTTTCCGATACCAGAACTGTGATTGTGTAAGAAATGTAACCTCTCTCTCAAATAAGCAGTCAGCCCGTGGTCGCTTCCTATTTATTTGGAGCCCTGAGCCACTGATGGAAATTCCACATTAACCTGGCCGGTTACGCATATGCAAACGGTGGGTTTACCTCCAGCTTCTTCCCAATGGCTGTGTGCATATGCGTCGCTTGCGCGAGTTCTTAACGAAAGGAACGCCTCCCCCCCCCCCCCACCAAGTATTTAATGTAAGGATCCAGATTGCATGATCAACATTTCGAAAATAAGGGCTTTCTTCTGAGCAACGCCCACAACCAAAACCATGCATCAGCTGCGTGTTTCATCGATGCATCTCATCCGCTAATGGATGCTCAGCATGATAATTACACCGAATGAATATTGCAGGAAGCACCTTTCGCAAAGTGATGGATGAACGTTTGTGCTCTTTTTCTTCCCCCACCCTCCCCATTCTCCACCGCCTCGATTTGCAGCGAAACCGGAAATGCTGTGCTCGAGATGCGGAATAACTAAAAATACGAGCCTGAGTCAGCTGCTCGATCACTCGCTCGCCTGCTGAGTCGCATCATCCATCGTCCATCCGCACGATTACAATAATCGCGGCGTCTGCTTCGCGATGCTTTCAACCGCGCTCATTTCACTCAATGGGCAAAGGCTGTCGATGTTGCTTCGCAAAATATAGCGAATCTGTTTCCAATTTGTGTTGCGGATTTAGGCTGCAAAGCGATATCCTCATCTTTTATGTATTATTTTTTAAGTAACATGACTTGCTTCCGTATGAATAATAATAATTGGAAATGCATTGCATTTTCATTTATAGCGTCTATCATTCAGAGGTCGCAACGCGTTACGAAAACTCACAGAGAGGTGTGGGAGAGGTATCTACGTAGTAAGCTGGCGCCAAACCGCCAGACACTATGGCCTGTATATTATGATGTTGTGGGCCTTTTTTTTTTGACTTGTGGGGCTCAGAACCCAGGAGAAACCCACGCAGAAGTAGGCCTTTCTCTCTGACGAGCGGATATTACCGCTGCATCGCTGCCAAAGCAAACGCAGATGCTCAGCCAACGGAATTTGCATGCGTTACAAACTGTATTCTTATTGATGTGACCAGGGTTTTACTGCTCACAGAGCATTTCCCTGCACACTGGCAGACTCCGAGGAGGAGGAGGCACGTAATTGGAAGTCACAGCAAGGGGAAGGATGTATGTCATGCACTGGATGTGTCGACATGTTAAAGATCGCTACCCCAGACTGATCCAGATGAAATAATACCTGGCTTTGCACCGATGTACGTTTGTCACCGCTTGATGTATTTGAATTTGTCTGCACAGCTGTTCTTTCAGGATAGCCGTATCGAGTGTTGCTGCTCTCTCCGTCGCGACGTTTCGCCTCCCATGCTGGAGACGTTTCAGAAACGCCTGATGAAACGAAACGTTGCGAAGGAGCAGGAACACTCGACAAGCCTATCCCGAAAAAAACAGCTATGGAGAGCAATTTTAATATTTCGAGACACGAAAACCGACAGCAGTACATAGCAT
>JAZEWT010000003.1:3041789-3056641 GCA_036362905.1 Mordacia mordax
GACATTCTTGCTGTGAGGCGACAGCGCTAACCACTGGGCCACCGCGCCGCCCGCCTCCTTGTGTCCTCATGACTCATAGACGCGCGGGGCTGACATTCATTGCCACTCTTCCGCGACCCAAACAAAAAGTATTTTATTTCGATTACGTTAATCGAAGCCTCACTCTGTACGAGGCGCGCACACACGGGTGTCAGTCGAGTTGTTGCAGCTCGCTTGTGTAATTAATTTGCCGCTATTTATTCGTCACTCATCGAGCCATGAAAAATGTTTGAAGCAAACCTAAAGACACACCTTTTCATGCTGGCCTTTGGAAATTAATTTCATTCTCATGAATTCCTTGAGCTTATGTACGTTTTACTGCTACAACAACGTATTCTCTCTCGCTCTCTAGCCTCTCATTGCTTGTCAGGTGCCGTGTGCTTGAGTAAAGGCGTCAGTCAAATTGAATCACTTATTATAAAATCTATATTATTATTCGAACGAGGAAAATTATAACCGTGCCGTCAATTACTACAGAAACTGCTTAGCAAAGCACCAATTTAATATGGGTAATAGCTATTTACCCAGAACGCTAAGTGTTACATTTCATATTTTATAGACATCTCGATCAGAAATATTTTGAGATATAAAGTGAGTCAACTTAACCGCGGTTGAATTTGGTCGACGCCTTGTGGGATGTCTCCAGTGCGGTAAGAGAGGAGAGGAGGAGCGCTCGACATGGCTATCCAGAAAGAACAGCTTTTGGAAGGGATTTTGTTATAAAATCGGTCATCATAATCACAAGTAAAATATGCATTTGGTATACCTCTCATTCTGATAGCGAGAGTCTATCACAAAGATATAGCTTGACAGAGAGAGGATGCAGTAGTTTCACAGGAAGAGAAATGTAAGCGTGTGCAAGTAATTTACCCGCAATGATTCAGATTCGGCAGGAAGATAATCATCATAACTCTTATCATTGCTAACGTTATTATCATAATCATTATTATCAATACCCTCTTACTCCTGTGCAGGGTCGCACGGCGCCAGAGCCTTTCTCGCAGACAGAGGGTGCAAGGCGGGGCTATACCCAGGATATGACGCCAGTACATCGCGGGGCGCTGGTGGCAATTTACTCAGCAGGCCAATTAATTTCGGCAGCAACGTGTCTTTAATCTGTGGGAGGAAACCGGAATTCCCGGTGAAAAAAGCCACGCGGACACGGAGAGAACACGCAAACGCCGCACAGAAAGGCAGCTGAGCTCGGAATCCAACCGGGCAGCTGCTTGCTGTGAAGCGGCAGGGCTACTCACTGCGCCACCGTGCCAGCTCGGCTGGATCTGACTTGGCAGCTGTCTCTCCTCACGACAATACCCAGGGGCAAGACTGACAGCTGGAAATAACGCGCGAAGCAGTTTTGGCTCAACAAGCGGCGTACATTAACACGTGGGCAGGCGCAAAGGAACAAAAAAAACATTTCAGACAAGATCGCGACACCTGAAAGTGAGAAATGCAACAAATACCAACGGAATAGCGCCAGCGCTTTAGCGTTCTGCTTTTGTTGCTTTAAAAGTTCCATTAGTACACGTGGGACTGCACACTCCCCACCATGATAAACATACGTGCACATCGTATTCCGATGGGCTCTTGTGAAATGTGAGCGGGCCACATTTGACATCTCTGCCGCCACTCTCTCTGCATGCGGGCTGCGTGTGTTCGACTGGTGCTTGCCAACAACTCTTGATCCTGAAGTCTGTTCGGTCTATACAGCGGATCTTCTGTGCGTTGGTTCCATCGTAAGGTATAAAAGCGATGGATCAACCAGTCTTGTAAGTCACCGTGACGGCCTTTCAGCGAGCATTATACACTTCGCGTGACCTTAAAGTGTGTCTCGCCTGGCACAAGTTCTGTGGTCGCCGCCACTTCGTGGCGAAGGGCGGCTGTTTGTCGCGCAGTGCTGCAGTAATTTGTGCTCAATTAGCCTGCGGAGGTGCAGCCCTGCAAAGATTTGACTCATTGCCACTCTGGCTTAAGAACCTCCAGCGGTCGCAGCTATTGAGAGCCCTCAACTTGACAAATTATATCATTTAAATTACCCTGCAGAAATGATTGGCCAAGTTGACCTTGAGCCAGCATATGACCACCGGGACCTTCTCACGGCGAGCCAACCGTCTTAGCAAGAGGTCCACTCGTCCGGATAACATAGTACTATTCAGATCAGATACTAGAAACACAAAAAATGGATACCGTATCTCAACACGGGTTTTCACTACGCAAATAGAGGCACACGTGACCTCGAAGAGAAATCTAATATTCGATGAGTGTGTACACACATGTACGCAATGTTTACAATCACGGCACTAAATGGAAAAAATAGCTTCATGAAGAAATATCTCCGGCTGAAACTCATATTTACTGCTTACAAAGGCCTTGGAACAGAAGTACATCAGATGCCGACAATGACACCAAGCACATTCTAAATTACCTTGCGCTTAGCACCAGCATAATTCATCAAGAGATTGCATTTCTTACTATCACCAGTGGCAACAGAGGAGCAGCCAATTCAGTCGTGCATTACGCAACTATTCCTAACTCCAAAGTGACAGTCGGCAATTAAAACCAAGCGTTCAGCGAGCTTAGCGTCGCCCAAGTAGAAACGTTTTCAATTATTTTGAAGGTCGTCAGAGACCGCGCAAATAGTCCGGCACTTTACATTTGATGAGGCTCGTTTTTCTGAAGTAAGTTTAATTTAATTCATCAATTTGTAAGGGCACGTGGTGGGGCTTTTCAGCAGGGCAATTCTTGCTGGAAACATTTGATTCTAAACAATTCCATACTGCTGAATCCCTGCAGCCAATCATCTCATCTCATTATCTGAAACCTCATCTCATCTCATTATCTGAAACCGCTTCGTCCTATACAGGGTCGCGGTGAAGCCGGAGCCTATCCCGGCAGACACAGGGCGCAAGGCAAGGATATACCGACGATGGGACGCCAGTCCATCGCCGGATTATCTGAAACCGCTTAATCCTATATAGGGTCACGGTGAGCCGGAGCCTATCCCGGAAACTCAGGGCGTAAGGCGGGAATACACCCGACGACGGGACGCCAGTCCATCGCCGGGCATTGCGGGACAATTGTTAGTCTGCGAGCCAATCAACCTATCCAGGAGCATGCTTTTGGACTGTGGGAGGAAACCGGAGTACCCGGCGAAAACCCACGCGGACACGGGGAGCGTGCAAACTCCACACAGAAAGGCACCCGAGCCGAGAGATTCGAACCCGGGATCTTCTTGCCGTGAGGCGACAGCGCTAACCACTGGGCCACCGCGCCGCCCGCCAATCATGCTTCTTCGTCAAATGTTATGTTCGAACGTCATGTGAATGAGCATTCTGCCCATGGGGCACTCATGCAACACAACGGAAACATAATCATCATCGTTATAAATACCCACTTAATCCTACACGGGGTCGCGGGGGACTGGAGCCTATCGCGGCAGACACAGGGCGCAGGGGCGAGATGCGACGCCTGTAGATCGCACAGCAGTGGGGGCTATTTACTCAGCAGGTCAATTAACCGAGGTAGCAGCGTGTCTGGACAGTGGGGGGGGGGGGGCGGAGAACCCAGAGAAAACCCACGCGGACATGGCAAGAACACGCACACTCCACACGGGAGCATAACAAAGGGCGATATGAATCAGAGAAAGGCCAAGATCATCGTCTGACGTTAGGACAAATATATAAGGCAGCACACTCAAACATAGGTCACTCAGTCTCATCACGCCTGAAGATGCCTCCAACGTGTCAGACGAAACGTCACGAAGGAGGCAGTAGGAGCGCTCGACACGGCTATCACGAAAGAATGGCTGTGGAAAGCAGGTCTCGGTTCAAAGAATGTTCTGAAGTGGGAAGTCAATCTGGAAACAATCTGATCGCTGTGCTTTACTCTGCGCGAGCGTCAATGCTTGCTACGACTTTACAAAGGCTCCTATCGTGGGCGCAGTGATGCTGTTTGACTTGAATAATGTTAGGGTTTGACACCAGTCGTTAACCCAGGATCGGCCTCCTTTCTGAGGCAGCTCTTTTGGGAAATCTGTACTTTTCCACGGAATAAGTTTTTCAAAATCTGGATTGTTTTCCCAGTTACACGTACAGTCTCTTCTGTTTGCACCACAATAATCCCCGGGTTTTTTGTGCCTCGGAAATGGCAAGGCCACCACACGTTTAATTCGGCAAAATCACCCTGAGGTCCCCAATCTTGTCTGTTCATGGAAGCGACACTGGGTTATAAACTTCATTATCACTGAGCAGAGGAATGCTATGTGTTTTGCTTCATAATTTGTTCATTGTGTATTTAATTCAGTGTGGATTTATTTTCACTGCAGCTCTGCACTACCTGAGAGCTAATTGAATAAAATTGTCACATCACAACCAAATTTTCCAACTAATTTGGATTGTCAACACACAGCAGGACTTTTTAAAAGCAATCCTTCCATCCATTATTTCTCCGGGACCTGGTCGTGGAGGCATCAGGCTGAGCAAAGCAGCCCAGACGTGCTTTTCCCGAGAAACTTCCTCCAGCTCTTCCCGGGGGATTCCCAGTCGTTCCCAGGCCAACTGAGAGATGGAATCCCACCAACGGGTCCTGGGTCTGCCCCGGAGTCTCCTCCCAGTTGGCCGTGCCCGGTAACGCCTCCGGAGAGAGGCGCCCAGGAGGCATCCTTATCAGATGGCCGAACCAACTCAACTGACTCCTCTCAATGTGGAGGAGCATCGGTTCTACTCGGAGATCCTCCCGAATCACTGAGCTCCTCTCGCCCCATCTCAGAGGCTGAGCCCAGCAACCCTGCAGAGGAACCTCACTTCAGCCGCCTGTATCCGAGACCTTACTCTCTCGGTCATTATCCAATGATGAAGCAAAGAGGACATCATCTTCAAACAGCAGAGATGCCACCCTCATACCCCTAAACGACACACTCTCCGGTCCTCGGCTACGCCTTGATATCCTGCCAATGAAGATCACCAACAGCATAGGAGACAAGGAGCCCCCTTGGTAGCGCCCAACGCCCACGCGACTGTCCCGAGAGAGCAGCTTTTCGAAGCAATCTTCAATTTTGTACGAGGTTGGGCTGTTGGTAACATCCAGCATCATCGTGTGTGCACAAACGTTCAGCTCTCGTGTGTGTGTTGTGTAGCCTTGGGCACTGAAGTGGCTTGGAGGTGGCAGCATCCCTACTGTACTGTTACATCCATCTGTGCGGGCTTAGAGCTTTACCTGCCTGTGTGTGGTGAGACTTCACTTGGTAAAGTACAGTATTGTTTTTAAACCAAATTAAATATTATTGTTACAACAACATCAGTCTTTGCAATAGGCGCTGCCAAAATGTAACATTGATAGCAAAGTTAGAATAATGGAATTTGCTTTCTTAGGGTGCAGGAAATCCGTCTACTTTGGCAGATTACAGATGACGCCTGCTGGGATAAATTACAAATACGTAGACTCATTTGTGTAATAAGGGGATAATAATGCTGACAGGCATGACAATTACACTGCATTTATATTAACGACCCTAATTTGAAACACTATATATAAACGTAATGCATGCGTGCGTGCAAGAGACTCGCGTGTGAAGCAGCGCTGTATTGAACAGAATACCCGCGCGCACCGTTATCGAAACATCACGGAGAGCCCGGCAACCAGCTTGCTGTACTGCCTTGTACTGGAGAGTACTTCGTTTCAGTTGAAACCGACTCATCATTCCTCTGGAAGGCATCTCACTCCCAACTGCCTCCCAGCCCTTCCTCTCTTCAGCAGATGGGGGGGTCATTAACTCACAACACTGACTCCGTTGTAATGACATCGCAATATATAGGATGCGGTGTCCGGTGAGTTGGCGCCGGCTGACGGCATGGCTTCTGCTCCTCTGCTCGCGAGTTTTCCTCTCACCTCTGAATCTTTCTCCCGTCGAGCGAATTCCTTCGACTCTGAACGAACACCGGGCAGCGCGTGAGAGATTCTGAACGCGACGCTCGATGTGCGAGAATTGCTCTCCATAGGCTCTGTTTGCCGGAGAGCCGTGTCGAGTGTTCCTTCTCTACTTTGCGACGTTTCGCCTCCCTCGTCGCAGGCGAAAGCGACCGCCGACGATGCAATCCGACGGCGGGAGGAGGCGGAACGCGGCAGAGGAGAGCGAGATCACTCAACATGGCGATACCAAAAGAACGGCGACATAAATGTAATTACAAGATTACAATAGGTTTTACCGTATCTGGCGATTATGCAGGTGTTAAGATCTTAACACCTGCATAATTGCCAGGCAATTATGCAGGTGTTAAAATCCCAAACACCAAAATAGACACATTTTACAATGTGTCCAGTTTGCAAAAGCCACACATACTAGTGGCAAAGTATGCAAACAGGTAGCTTTGATAACCTATGCATTGTCCTTCAACTGACCGACCTTCACCTGGCATTGGCTTTCTTTTGAGCCTATTTGCCGGTGTCAGTCGCTGCCAAAAGGCAGTCAGCTCCAGACAATGCAGTATCAATGCTTTATAGCTTAGGTGGGGCTGTTAACGCTATGGGTACTTTTTTGCCAGGTGTTAAGATCTTAACACCTGCATAATCGCCAGATACGGTAAAACCTATTGTAATCTTGTATTTGTATACTGGCAAAAAAGGTGTTAAGATCTTAACACCTGCATAATCGCCAGATACGGTAAAACCTATTGTAATCTTGTATTTGTATACTGGCAAAAATGTACCCATAGCATAAATGTAATTTTCTGGAGCTCAGCCCCGGAGAGATTCAGCTGGAATTAAATCCCGAGTATGAAACACCACCGCACCAAGGGCTGTCCGCACGATCCACGAATCAGATCTCCGATGCACTGCACGATACCCGCGAGAGCTGTATATGCGTGTGTAATTCATACCATACCGTGTTGCACTCGAACACTTCAAGGGCTCGTTCACTATCAAGCTGGCTCCCGCATACCGCTGGGATCGCGATTTAAAGCAGAAAAGTCATTTTTAAGTCACGATGGGCTCCCCTGGTGCACGGATATGCATGATGCCTACCCGCAGCCTGAAATCGGCACGCTAGATAAAAAGCAATAAATGAACGAAGAAACTTCCAAGCTGATATTTTTTTTTTAGTTGAAATGTATTTCGAGCAAAGCCGAAGCAGGGAGAGTATTTGAGCCATCGTTTATATAAGTGAGGATACGCGGATATATATATAGCGACTGTTGATAGGTAGGAAATATATTAAGAGGCACGGGGAAAGACTGTGAGTAAACGGCTGAATGTGAAAAACAAGGGCGTTTCTGTATAAAACGATGAACGGTGTTTAAGCGAATACGATTCTTAAACATGTGTTAAGTTTCAAACAATGCCTAATTAGCTCGTTTGCCCCTCGCGGAAGTGTTAACGGGCGTAACAGCAGGTTGAATATGGAGTGGTAGAACGTGGGTACACCCACCTCTTGTAAAACGTCTGGCCAATGGAAGAGTAGGCCAAAATTACAGCGCTCAAACCATAGGAGGTCATTCTGCTGGCAGCGGCCGTGAACAAGGAATTTCAGAGCTGCACCTTTAACTTGAAACTCTAGAACCTCGACAAACGTCTATCCAGGAGGGTCCTGCTGTTGGCTGGTTGGTCCTTGCTGTGTGGGCTTCTCTCTGCGTCTCCAGTGCAGTCGATGTCTCATCAACATTGTTTTACGCGCAGATCATTGCCAAGCCACTGCTCCTCAGTGAAGGTCAGGGACGAGCGTGATTTCATATTATTAGCGGTCGTATCACAACACCCCTTCCCACCGGTACTCTACTGAAAGCCGCGGCCACCTTATTAAAGTAACCGGACCGTGCAGGCTACTTTCGCCTCTGGTGAGGGACCTTCCCACACCGCATCTCTTCACATGCACAACCAGAACATCTCCCGATGGGCTCCGAACACTGTCATTAAAAAATGGCAAAACATCCGTCAAGGAAGAACCGGACCTTTTTTTTTTTCAAACACAGGACCCGTGGGTCCGTGATAACACCGGTGCTCCAGAGAGATGTTTGTTGTTATTGCACCAGAAAGTGGCCAGTGAGCTTTCAAGCTCTGGATGCGGGATTGCTGCAATACAACGAACGTTCGAACTGAACCAACGCAACAGAGAAAGTCATTCCTGCGACTGCCGCCTCGAGCACATTTCTGCGTGAAGTGTGTGCGTTCTCCCCTTGCTCTGCGGCGTTTTCTCTGTGTGAACTCAGTTTTCCTCCCCCAGCTTAAAAAAAAACAATCGTTTCTTATATTAGCATCAGAATATCTATGATGCACAGTGCCTGGCATATGTTGGCGCCGGCTGGCTGTGTGACTCCCTTCCACCCCTCTCTCTCTCTCTCTGCGGTTTCCTCGCTACGCCTCCATACCCACGTCTCGAACATAATCCGCCGTGAAATTTGCGCGACGCGTTCTAGATTGTATCATTATTGCTGTTCTAGATTGTATCGGTATTACCGTTCTAGATTGTATCATCATTGCTGTTCTAGATTGTACAATTGTTACTGTTCTGGATTGCATCACCATTTCTGTTCTGGATTGTATCATTATCACTGTTCCAGATTGTATCATTATTACTGTTCTAGATTGTATAAGTATTGCTGCTCTGGATTGCATCATTATTACTGTTCTAGATTGTATCGTTATTATTGTTATGGATCGTATCATTATTACTGTTCTAGATTGTATCATTATTACTGTTCAAGATTGTATCGTTAATATTGTTATGGATCGCATCATTATTACTGTTCTAGATTGTATCCTTATTTCTGTTCTAGATTGTATCATTATAATTGTTATAGATCGTATCATTATTACTGTTCTAGATTGTATCGTTATTATTGTTATAGATCGTATCATTATTACTGTTCTAGATCGTATCCTTATTTCTGTTCTAGATTGTATCATTATAATTGTTCTAGATCGTATCCTTATTTCTGTTCTGGATTGTATCGTTATTATTGTTATAGATCGTATCATTATTACTGTTCTAGATTGTATAAGTATTACTGCTCTGGATTGTATCATTATTACTGTTCAAGATTGTATCGTTATTATTGTTATGGATCGCATCATTATTACTGTTCTAGATTGTATCCTTATTTCTGTTCTAGATTGTATCGTTATTATTGTTATAGATCGTTTCATTATTCCCAGTAGCGCACGGGTAAACATCGCGATGTGAGGAAACTGTGTTTATTTGCGGTGGCAAAGCGGCGATATCTCGCACACGTGCTGCCCTGTGCGTGGATGGCCGCCTAACGGCACGTGAAATTGGCTCCAGCACAATTAGGGTAAATTCTGATGCGCGGGCACAGTATGGCATATCTCACAAAACAGCTTCTCCAAACAACCATATATCTCTCTGGCTCTCTCTCTGGCTCCCTCTGGCTCTCTCGGACTCTCTCGGACTCTCTCTGGCTCTCTCTGGCTCTCTCTGGCTTTCTCTACCCCACGTGCGTTGTCTCGAAGAAACGTACTCATGTAGGCTCGACGCGCTGTGTGAGACTTGCTCTTTCGACCTGTTCTTTCAGGATAGCGGTGTCGACGGAGGAACGCTCGATATGGCAATCCTGAAAGAACAGCTTTCGAGAGTTTTTTTTTTTTCAAAGGGTCTATGGAGAGACATTGAGATACATATTGATTTAATTACATCATATTATATTGCTTTATGACTGCCATTATCTGTATATTGCGGTATTTACTTGTGCGTGCATTTGTGAATAAGCATTGGAGAGTTTCTGAGAATTTGGCGACGCAGTGGTCATCTCCATTTTATAATACATAGGTGCAAATTCCACGTTCTCATCATGTGGACGAGTCTGTACATAAAACAACTGTTGATATTCCCAACGAAATGTGTGTTAAGTTTACGGATTGGGAAGCGGGGGTGGTAGACACAGACTGGGATTGGAACCGAAAACCTAGAGCTGTCCTGTCATCCGATTACGCAATGAATGACACGACGACGGGGCGGCGCGGTGGCCCAGTGGTTAGCGCTGACGCCTCACAGCAAGAAGGTCCCCGGTTCGAATCTCTCGGCTCGGGTGCTGCTTTCTGTGTGGAATTTGCATGCTCTCCCCGTGGGTTTTCGCCGGGCACTCCGGTTTCCTCCCACAGTCCAAAAAAAAAGCATGCTCCAGGATAGGTTGATTGGCTCGCAGACTAAAATTGTCCCGCAATGCCCGGCGATGGACTGGCGTCCCGTCGTCGGGTGTATTCCTGCCTTACGCCCTGTGTTTCCGGGATAGGCTCCGGCTCACCGTGACCCTATATAGGATTAAGCGGTTTCAGATAATGAGATGAGATGAGACAATGAGTGACAAGCGTCACTCATGTGTCATCTCATGTTGTACTCTCTGCTGCCATCATTAATATCTACGGGTCAGGCTGACAGTCTGAACGATCCTCCTCCCGTCTGTATCCGTGTCTCGTCCAGCGCTCATTGACGATGAGACACGGTGGCGCTGCCTGCCCCCACAGCTGGAACACCCCGGTTTAACTCTCGGCTCGGTGTGGAGTTTGCGTTTTCTGCCCGGCGAAAACTCACTGCAAGCGGGGAATCACAACTACGTCTGAGTGCCAATGACCGGACGGGCGATCTTTCCAATCACGGCAGACTGAGCGCACAGCGCCCGCCAGGGCTTTCTGCTTAAATCAGTTCCCCCGGTTTCCAATCCTGGCGACCACAATAGCAGTCTCCTCCATTCAAATTGCAACGTAATTCCTTTGCACCGCATGCGTCCCCATTGATTGTAAATCACTTCCCATGTGCCGCGCACGCACAGAGTGCCAATTCGAATTAACACGGCACTCGCATGACGCTAATGCAGTGATCCCCCTCCCTTTGGCTCTGAGAGTGTTGTTTGCGAGCGCCTATTAAGGAACATCGGAGCCTGGGGTGGTCCAGCACCATAGCTGCCCACCTTTACCTCTCCGTTGTTGTTGACACACGGTACCAGGCACTCATTTTTAGGCTAAGTTGACCTAGGGGCGGTTCGGATTCTTCTCAACGACTCATGCTAGTGTGAATCACAATCACGTTTTATCTCATCTCATCTCGTTATCTGAAACCGCTTAATCCTATATAGGGTCACGGTGAGCCGGAGCCTATCCCGAAAACACAGGGCGTAAGGCAGGAATACACCCGACGACGGGACGCCAGTCCATCACCGGGCATTGCGGGACAATTTTAGTCTGTGAGCCAATCAACCTATCCAGGAGTATGCTTTGGACTGTGGGAGGAAACCGGAGAGCATGCAAACTCCACACAGAAAGGCACCCGAGCCGAGAGATTCGAACCCGGGACCTTCTTGCTGTGAGGCGTCAGCGCTACCCACTGGGCCACCGCGCCGCCCACGTTTTATCTCCCGAGTGGCAATGTTAACACACCGTGCTGAGTACTCAATTTGAGGCCGAGTCGACCGAGGGGAGTGCCAGGATCGGTTCAGTCCTTCGTCACTGGTGTTGGCAGTGAGCCGGAATCGAACTCGGGCCGCCAGCTCTGCAGCCCAGCGCGCTCACCACCGAGCCACGTCCTTACGCACACGCACGTGCATTAACCTCGAGATGCACCCCAGCCAATGGTAATCGGCGGTTCCTGCACTGCGTGGACGAAGGCGGTTGAAGGCGTGCGGCCGCTGACAGCGAAGCCTCTCGTCGCGCGATAAAGGGCGTCTTGAGCAGACGCCACGCGTCGCGACTTTGACGTTGATCGCAGCCCCCAGAGCTCCCGCGCGCGGCGTTATCAGCGCCGCAATACAGGCAGACCTTCATCAGGTCAGCCCGTGGCAGCGTGTCAAATTCCGATATTTAAATGTGGTAGATATCAGTTTATCCAAAAGAAAATACGCCGCTAGCTAATGCGAGACGCCCACTTAAGTCATGTCAGGTTATCGCGCTTGTATAACCTATTAATGTTTGTTGTAAGAGATGGTGCGTGTGAGCGTGCCTTGGTGTGTGCGTTGTGGGTAGAGGTGGCTCAGTGGTTAGCGCTCTGCGCTACCCACCCCGCTCACGGCCAGTTCCACTGACGATTACCTGAACCGGTCCTGGGTCTCCGCTAGGTGGACTCAGCCTTAAATGAGTACTTAATGCAGTGTATAAACATGGCCACTAGGAAGACAAAGTAGCCGATTGTGATGCTGGTCACCCACCTTTTCGTGTGCTGTGCCGACCTTCATCGGTGCTCGCTAAGGGCACTTGACCCTTTCGGCGGTGAAGGCTACACGGGGAATATTTATCTTTACTCGCTTCGAGATTTGGGATTCCTACCGTCGCCCAACATCAGAGGTGAATCTCTGGTCCTGAGCCTCCCTCTGCGTGTTTACTTCGCCTTCATCATCATGCCTGCAGGGTTAATAAAGTTAGTACAAATACGTAGATATGAATATACTGGCCCATGTCACATGGATTTAAAAATGGAATTCCTGGCTTGAGGCCTCAAGCAACTTTAAGGGCACATTCCAACGTGCATTTAAAGGGGTTGATGTCTTTGTTTTAATTTGTACCAGGCGTATACAACGGGCATGCGACGGTGCAGAACTTCATTAGTACGCTTGGAGTGAACTCCAGTTTGGTTTCTCTGTCTCTAGTACATGGGTCCTCATCCATCTGCATCTCGCGGCCCACTTGGGTCTGGCCTCCACGGACCACTTCTGTGGCGCTCGCGGCCCACTGATGGATCGCGACCCACCTGTTGGCAGTGGCATCTCTCTCGTCCTTGCGTTCTCTGTCCGTATTTACACCCACACCACCCGCCACACCTGGGGGCTGGCTTTGCCGATTTAACTCGAGGCCAAGCGGAATACGCGCGCCACGTTTCCAAACGGGCGGCGCGGTGGCGCAGTGGTTAGCGCTGACGCCTCACAGCAAGAAGGTCCCGGGTTCGAGTCTCTCGGCTCCGGTGCCTTTCTGTGTGGAGTTTGCATGCTCTCCCCGTGTCCGCGTGGGTTTTCGCCGGGTACTCCGGTTTCCTCCCACAGTCCAAAAGCATGCTCCTGGATAGGTTGATTGGCTCGCAGACTAAAATTGTCCCGCAATGCCCGGCGATGGACCGGCGTCCCGTCGTCGGGTGTATTCCCGCCTTACGCCCTGTGTTTCCGGGATAGGCTCCGGCTCACCGTGACCCTAAATAGGACTAAGCGGTTTCAGATAATGAGATGAGATGAGACGTTTCCAAACTGTATTACTGTATTACAAGCGAGTCGAGGTACCTGGCCTGGGCGCCTGTCTCTCCAACCCCTTGGCACGTCAACAGCGGTTACCGTGCCGCCTCTGAGACCCTACCCAGCGTGACATTAAGTGGGCATTAGCTGCTCATTCACACGAAGCCCCGAGGGCGAAACTCGCCCGTCTCTCGAACGCACCAGCTGCGCTCTGTTGCTCGTGTACCCTGCGCTCTCACCGTGCGTGAATGCGCTGTCCAACGGCGCACTCGTAATCCCGACCGCTCGGATATGAGATTTCCTCGGAGGCGGATTTCCTGCTGCGAGGTCTCGCAAGGGCACAGCGTGAAATGCGAAGCTCCGATACCCCTCTCCTGCGCAAGGGGGACGCAGCTACGGGGAGCGGTAGTCTTGTTCGCCTCGCTGCGCTACGCAGCCGGCGATCAGAGTTCCATGTCCTGTTCAGGGTCACAAGCACCGGTAACAAACAGCGATCCTGAGTCTCCCCGTCCCAGGTCGACTCGTTCTCAAACGAGTACTCGGTGCGGTGATTTAATATCGCCACGAGGGAGCGTTGCGATGTACTGGCGTCACATCCTGGGTATAGCCCGCCTCTGCTTGCCGAGATAGGCTCCGGTCTCCTGTGACCTTGTAGAAGATTAAGCGAGAACTGGTAATGACGGACTGGCTGTGCGTGGTGCTGGCTACCCACACCCTCCTTTGCCGTGCTAGTCGCTAACAGCACTTGACCCTACAGGCTGTTAAAGCTATACGGGGATCTTTGCCTGTGCGGACAGCGTTGCCGCAACTTATTCGAACCCTGATGTTGATACAAGAAGTTCCCAGCTCCGGAGGAGAGAATGGTGTTTGTATTCGTGTGGGTTGTCGCGTCTCGACACGAGATAATAACTACTGGCGTAACATCCTGGGTAAAGCCCCACCTTGCGCCCTGTGTCTGCCGTGATAGGCTCCGGTCCCCCGCGAGCCTGGACAGGATTAAGCGGGTATTCATAATGATGATGATACGAGTTCATACGCTATGGGAGAACGTCTCGCAGCGATCGTGTGGGCCCCTAACAGATCACTGTCCGGACGAGAATACAGTATGAAATTCGGGGGTCACAAGACATCTGGACCAACCTGCAGAGTGCGGAATAACACTGGCAGGTGCGATAATATCGCCCGGCTTAGGAGAGGCGACTGGATTACTGCGAGCTCTGAGCCAGCACAGATGCCTGAGTTGCAATACAAGCAACCGTCTGTGTTCTTAAATTCCCTTATATGAGTTTTAGGAAGAAAAACAACTAAAAATGCATTTGAAATAAATGTACATTCGCGTGCGCGTTCACGAATTCAAAGGCGTTGGAGGCGAGCTCAGGGGGCCCTTGGGGCGCGATCGTGGAAAGGTGGGTTTTGGGTGTTTTTTTATTTTTGTTGAAGGTAGTTGGGGGGGGGGAATGATTTGGCAGAGATGATGGAGCCGTGCGGGCCGTAGGTGCCGTGATGGAAGAGCGACGCGGTGCTGAGGGTTTGCGCGGACAAACTGGACATGGAGGGAAAGTCGAGCGGCCAGAGAAAGAAATCAGAAATAAGTGTGTTTTACCCTGCAGTGCGGTGGGTGAGTGGGTGGGTGAGTGGGTGGGTGGGTGGGTGATG
>JAZEWT010000003.1:3075876-3097252 GCA_036362905.1 Mordacia mordax
GACAACTCCTGGTACGCACCAGTCCGTCACGCGCGAGGCTTGACACCACACTCCTGTAAAGTGCACACGACTCTTTAGACAGCGACTCAAATACATGGTCATTGCATGTTGACAAAAAGTCCCCACATTGGCCAATATGCCATGATTTCTATTTGCGTAATAATAAAAAAAAAACCTCTCAGCCAATAGCGCTGTTAACCAAATCCTCCTGCGGAAAATAGGGCCACTCAGCGCTTTAAAGTAATCTCTGTTGCAATGCAGCCGCTGTATCACTTATAAGAGCACTCGGTCTTGCCCCATTATGCAAAAACCATCAACAGTTTCTGAAGAGATGCACTCTGATCCCTTTTCGTTTCACGTCAATTTGAGTAAAATCGTGTCATATTTGGCTCTAGCACCCAGTAAACAGCAACAAAGAAAATTTATGTACGATGTGATTTATTCGCCTGGCTCAAGTGATCATCATTGCCTGGCTCAAGTGATTTTTTTAAATTCTGTTCTATAGAGTGGGGTGGTTTTTACTGATAAGCACTCGTTTTTATTGTTATTATTGAAATGTAAATTTAGTGCAGCCCAGCTATGATAAACGGTAAGCCTGTATCGAAACGTTTAAATATTTACAACTGTCACAGTTGACTGTTGAAGTAATTAATGAACAATTCGAGCTGACGATTGCTAGGTTCTATACTCATCACAATCATAATAAGTAGCTACTTAATCTTGTACAGGGTGGTGGGGGGACTGGAGCCTATTCCTGCAGACACAGGGTGCTAAGGAGGGCTATACCCAGGATGTGGCACCAGTACATTGCAGGGCACACTTTTTTTATTCGGCAGAACAAGTAACCTAGGCAGCATGCTTTTTTGGACGTTGGGAAGAAACCGGAGAACCCGACAAAAACCCACGCGGACGCGGGGAGAACTTGCAAACTCCACACGGAATGGCACCTCAGCCGAGAATCGAACCTGGGCCCTTCTTGTTGTGAGACGACAGCGCTACTCACAGCACCACCGCTCCACCCGAGCGTTATACAGCGCTCATTGAAAGACAAGGACTGTTGCAAAAAAGACTCAGGATGCACGGTGGCGCGGTGAGTGGTGCTGCCGCCTCACAGCAAGAAAAAGACCTCGGTTTAATATCCAGCGCTTATACTTTTATGTGCAGCGTTTGCCTGTCCGTCCAGTTTGTCGCCGGATGCTCTCTCTTGTTTTCCCTCCGATGATCCAATACAAATTAATGTCAACATCTCGTCATGCTCAATCGCAATCAACGTTCAACTAACATTCACCGTTGTGCGGAAATAATGTCAACAAAAATTAAATAATGTCATCATCGTTGCAATGAGACGTGAAAACCCGCCTTATAATTAGGTCATTTCATTTGACAATGGAAAGCTAAGACTTAACAATTTCCAACGATTACAACAGGTTTTACCGTATCTGGCGATTATGCGGGTGTTAAGATCTTAACACTCGCATAATCGCCAGCACCCATAGCGTTAATTTCCAACGACTTCAAAGAACGCAGGGGGTTCTGGGAGGAGAGCAAGCTAATCTGTGTTTAACATCACAGGATTGCGGGCAAAACTGCTTTCAACATCACAAGATCGACGCAGAGCACACTCTCAAAGCACCGTGGGTATAAAAGCCAAGACGCTTTCAGTGAAAACATTGAGACACGCCTGACGATGCCTCTAACATCAGAGGTGAACCGTCTCAAATAAGCAAGGCTCAACGCGGCATCTACGGAGAGCAATTCTCACGCATCGAGCTGTCACAACCCAGATTACGATCACCATAGTCCAGTTATTATACATCAAAGTGCTGGGTGGCACGGTGGCGCAGTGGTAACATCCGCACCTCAAAGAGAGAAAGCCCTAATTGAAATGGCCCCATTCCCACCTCGGGCGCCTTGCTGTGTGGAGTTTGTGTGTTCTCCCCTTGCTCGACGTGGGTCTCCTCCAGGTTTTCCCGTTTCCTCCCACAGATTTAAAACACCCTAATTGATTGGCTGATATTTTCATATGGAGACGCAGTGTATGATAAATGTTGGCGCTGGCCGACTGCATAGCCGCCTTCCTCCAACCTCTCTGCGGTTCCTTCCCTACATTTATAACGCGACGTGTTATAGATGGTATAATTGTAATATTATTTAATTATCACAGCCATCATCCCCTAGTGCACAACATATATACAGTACCAATAATCGGCAAATGTAATAAATTAATAGATGCAGTACATAGTGGGGGCGGCACGGTGGCCCAGTGGGTAGCACTGTCGCCTCACAGCAAGAAGGACCCGGGTTCGAATCTCGGCTCGGGTGCCTTTCTGTGTGGAGTTTGCGTGTTCTCTCCCCGTGTCCGTGTGGGTATTCGCCGGGCACTCCGGTTTCCTCCCACAGTCCAAAAAAAATCATGCTGCTGCATAGGTTAATTGGCTCGCAGACTAAATTGCCCTCAATACCTGGTGATGGACCGGCATCCCATCGTGGGTATATCCCTGCCTTGCGCCCTGTGTCTGCCGGGATAGTCTCCGGCTCACCGCGACCCTGTACAGGACTAAGCGGTTCTGACAATGAGATGAGATGAGTCTACAGCTGGTTGGCACTGGCTGACTGCGAGGGTGCATCCGCCACGCAGCAACCTCTCTGCAGCGCAAGGGGACTATAGCGTTAAAGGCGCGACTCTGTAAATGTAATAAATTATTATAATTAATGACCAGCTCTATTTATAGTTTGTCAAGGTGCAGCGAATATACTTTAAGCATGTAAAACACGGTCAGCAAAACAATCTCGACTCCCGACGGAGGATTTACTCGAGGATTAATCATCCAGGAGTCATTTGGCCGGTCGAGAGATTTTGTTATTGAGCTGAAGTGGGATATTTTCTGGAAGCACGGGGATTAACACCCCCTATGTCTTAGCAGAGACAGCCACAAGGTCCCTAATGTCCATAGTTAGACGAGAGCTGTATTGACGGGTGTCTGATCCATAAAACTGTACGTCTTACAGCACAATAACCACTCGGACTGTGATTGGGTTCTTAATGAAGGTAACTTACAAAGCAAGGCATTAGTGTGGCCGCGATTCTGAATTGTGACCAAGCCTGCCAGGCCTTATGTGATTAAACAAGGTCGCATGATGTGTGGGATGCTTATTGTCGCAGCCCAGTCGGCAACGTCAACAAATGGTAGAAATGCAACATTTCCACTACATTCATTCAGTACATTCATAAAATCCTAGATGGTGGTGCCCCCCACGTGGCGATGGAACGATGAAATCGGCTCACATGAAGGAGTGGGGTCGATTGCTACGTTGCAGCATCGTCAAATGTGCTGGCGACAGCTTGGTGAGCCCTACATCCAGCAGTGGCTTGCTGATGATTATGATGAGAGTGACGGATAACTACCGCAGCGGCCTAACCACAGTGGCAGCCTGTATTGAAAATCACTCCTCACCAAACCACATTTTACGTGGCACATGGCTGCGTTTTAAGCTTTAATATCAGAATGTTAGGATGAAGAATAGCATTTGTTGGGTTGACTGTGCTATCAGTTTCGTCATTTTAATTAAATTGTCCCTTTTACAGGATAGAACCTGAAATTATTTTTTCTTTACAATTTCTCATACAATGTCCTGTTCTTAACTGTACCTGGCTTGTTTAAAATTTAATTTCAAATCATGTGCAATATGTTATTTTTTTACGTGCGTATTATTACTGTAATGTTATTGTTCTTAACTAATTACATTTTACTTATACATTTCAGTGGTAGAGTATTGAAAAGTAAAACTAAACGTTACACTAAACTTAAGACTTTATTTCATTTGATTTTTGTGACATGCAGACCGGTTTGAAAGTGACGCTCAAACCATAATTCTGGCGTAAAGTCATGAAATATTAATGATGTGCAAACGGCTGAAAATAGCGCGGGGAATATGCTCATTCCGCAGACTTCGCCAAATAATTAAACTGACAATGAAATGTATTTAAAAATCCCCAAATAATACGACCCACCGAAGACTGGACTCTATTGAAAAAGAGGTCAAATCCCATTCGGAGGTAAACTTGGTCCATCATCCTCCCTCGATCAGTAAATCGAGTGCTGCCATTTTGGCATCTCTCTAAAGTACCTTGTGTGGTGGATTGGCTGCTATGTCCGATGTTTCACTCAAACCGCTGGGAACGTCTTCGAACTTCACCCGAGAGAATACATGGAATCACCCAGTACAACATACGGAGCAGCTAAATCGAGCACCACTTTGTCAACAACGACCGTTTCTCGTTCTCTTTAAAAACAATCGTGGAATCTGGGTGGCTGGTGCAGGGGGCATCAATGCAAGAAAATCACCACCCCGAGCTGCTTTTTAAATTATCAGGGTCGAGGCAGCAACTACCTTTATCAACAACGGAATATCTGAACCTCTCGGACATGCGACTGCGGCTCATGACAGGTGATGAGGCGACACTGCAGGCCACCAGACGGCACCAAGACTGAAATGTGACCGAAGAGACAACGCACATCACCGCACGGATCAGACAGACGCAGAGAATCTCTTCCCGGAAGCCATCGACTTGATTAGACTGAAACATGTATCGTTGAACACACACTGCCATGCGATGGACATACTGCACAACACCCAGTTGAGAAGAGGATGCAAGGAAAGAGACCTTTAGTTTCGTGAACTTGTGTAATATCTTAATGACCAGAGGCGGGCTCTGTCTAAGTATTCAAGTCACCGATTACGCTGTCGATTATGGCTTGATGACCCCCAAGAATTGGGGGGAAGACCTCAATTTGTGTCTGTTCACAAGTGTGCGGCGAGATGGGTGGTGATGATCGAGGCACCGTGATATCATCGGCATCAGCAGCAGCAGCAGCAATCTGGGCGTCGTTTGTGTAGGGGATTTGCTGCCTTCGCTGTGGGAGCGAGCCACTTTTAAAGGGGCCCGACATCTCAACTGCAGATAGGTAAGCGATTAAATACACCGACGATGGATCGACACTGATCAACTTCTCCATTATCAATTAGTGTTACTTTGAACCGCACGTCTCATGCTATCAAACGCCGTCTATATTTTTAACCATTTCGACTCAAACCATCAATATTCATGGAGGTACAAAATGTATTTTGGCTTAAATGGCCATCAGTAACAGGCCGGCAAGAAACTCCAACACTTCTAAAAAGACGTGGTATAAATATCTTGTGTAAGTAAATGACAGCGATAGTGTTTTGCAACAAATTAACCTTTGTTCAATTGCCACATTTTCCCACATCCACCTAAGGCAACCACTTAAGGCAATTTTCTATCAAAACACACCTGTAAGAAATCAATGTTAAGAATAAAATATAATAATTTCAACCACTCAACCCCACTGTTAATTATTACTTGTCAACATAAAGAGCAAGGATTTTAATTCTGAAACAGTGTGGTTTTCTGAGTGGTGGGATAGCATTCATGCATGCGCAGAGCAGATTTCATTTATGAAATAGAATGAATCGTGGGGACTTACACATATTCTCTCATCTCATCTCATTGTCTGAAACCGCTTAGTCCTATACAGGGTCACGGTGAAGCCGGAGCCTATCCCGGCAGACACAGGGCGCAAGACAAGGATATACCGACGATGGGACGCCAGTCCATCGCCGTATACATATTCTGTGGTGCTAAATATCAAAAGAACCATCTGCAACAAAGATACTAAGTAATTTCCTTGACTAATCAAAGGCTGCCATGATTACAATTCTCCTAGTACCGCAAACTTAGCATTGTCAAAAAGTCTGAATTTGACTCTGTGTCGTGTCCTGCACAGTCACAAAATCTCACAAAAACTAACGTTGTCATCATGGCCTCGTTTTGATGGAAACAAGATGGCCGTTGCCATTGAATCTTGGTTAGATTCCACAAATGCGGGACGCTTCTGCCTTGGTCTATTGGTCAGTGCACTGGACGAGCAAGCCGGATGTCGCAAGCTACTGGTGCGGCACATGAAGCAATGGTGAACGTTTCTTAAAATATCCCTTGCATCTGCCAACCCAGCAGTAGAAATGGGTGCTCAGTTAGTTGATAGGTCGATTGTGTACAGTGGGGGCTAGAGGTTGGGTTATGATGGTGATTTGGATTAGTTACACACCACTATACCATAAAAAAACACACCGTTACTCCCACCTCCTCCCAGAAATGTGGCCAACTTAGAATTGTGGCCCAAAGAACCCTCATATAGGCATCTCTATAGCTATCCCTATGCCCTTCTGCCACCAGCGGTGTGAGCAAGTGATTGCAGCGCTGCACCTTTATCTTGATTTCCACGAAATGGATATTCAATTTTGGGCCCTTTCGTTAAACGGCACATTAATTTCTGACAATGAGCCGCGATCCGTCCGACCAGAGATGACCAAAGTGGGCCGCGTTTCAGACGCAGTTCTGGTAGAAAACCGCGCTGCGGGTTCTCCCGCCATTCATGGGAATAATTTTATGTCATAATCTCTTATCAGTCGATGTGCCAGCGAGCGGTGTCTGACAGAGTGCGCTCTGCAGCTCGGGCACAGGATCTGCTCCGGTCTCCTCGACGAGACTCGAATGGTCGTGAAAAGACACCGTTGTGGAAATGGCGCAGACAGCACCGCCTGACGCACGCGTCCCGGGCAGACATGAATTCTCAAGCGACGCAAACCATATCTCTAGGAATGACACTGAACCCTGTGTGGGTGTTCTTAGCGGAGTGGCTTAGCACCACGGCTATCTGTGCGTGGTGTGTGTGTGTTTTTTTAATCAGCTATTTGGCGCGTAGACCTTATGTGTAGCCCCAACCGTAACCCTTACATTATTTGCAAACTTAACATTTCATTAACACGCAGCAGCCTTTGCCTTCACAATATCGGCAAAGGTAATCATTAAATTAACCTCCGGACTCGGCTTCCAAACCCCTCGCTGCACCACCAGCACCAACCCTTGTCTTGAGTGCAATGAAGGAGGAGCCAAGCATCAAAGTCATCGCTAATCGTAACATTGTAAACGGACGCAGCATAATCCTAACCACACGTGCCACGATCCTCCTCAACTGAAGCGGTCACCGCGGAAGAGCGCGAACTCAAAATGTCTCACGAGAGAGAGGTAGATGCGATATACTAACAAGAGCCGTTGCTTCTGATGCCAGAGCGTTTTGTGTTTACATTGATGGTACACAGATGATGATGAGTTCGTGTAGTTTTATGTTGGGCTTGCTCACCATTGCCAGCACAGTCGCTTATTTTTTTTTCCGTTTGACACACAAATGTGTCACTGTATTCTCGTAATGAGTCACCCACCGATTCACTGGCTCGCCCACTGAATCACTCGCTCGCCCACGCGCTCACAGTCATTCCACTCACTTGCTCATCCACTTACTCAAGAATTGAAGGAGAATCTGACGACTGGGTGCGTGTGTGACCAGGTGAAATGCCGGGAGCACGCTTTGGGGTGGGTAGCGCAATCCAGCGAATGCTCTATTTCGTTTATTGATTTTGTTATTAGTAACAAAAATGTGTGCTCGCGCTTTGGGACCACGTATCAATTCGGAGCAAAGAACTGTACTTTCACCAAACACAATTTGGCATTTTGAATGGGCTTATTCCTAGCGCGAGTGCTCGGTTCTCCCGAAATTAAGCCGCATTGTCACTGAGCTTATTATTATTATGGTGATTTTGTTATAGTGGGAGAGAGCGCAGGCTGTCATTGCAAGTCTGATGGTCGCTGAAGTGCCGTGGCATTTTGAGCGACGTATTGAAATCGGCTGCCTATTGCTGAGACATACATCACCAACGCATGGAAGAGCAGGGCACACGCATGAAGGCGGAACTGTAGTTCTTATCTCGATAAACAATAAAGCAGCTTTGTCTAATCTACCTGATAAATGTGTACAAACCCGTCATTGCTCTTTGTGAATAGCATATCCATGTTTTATCTCAGGGCGGCGCGGTGGCCCAGTGGTTAGCGCTGACGCCTCACAGCAAGAAGGTCCCGGGTTCGAATCTCTCGGCTCGGGAGCCTTACTGTGTGGAGTTTGCGAGTTCTCTCTCCGCGTGTCCGCGTGGGTTTTCGCCGGGTACTCCGGTTTCCTCCCACAGTCCAAAAGCATGCTCCTGGATAGGTTGATTGGCTCGCAGACTAAAATTGTCCCGCAATGCCCGGCGATGGACTGGCGTCCCGTCGTCGGGTGTATTCCTGCCTTACGCCCTGTGTTTCCGGGATAGGCTCCGGCTCACCGTGACCCTATATAGGATTAAGCGGTTTCAGATAATGAGATGAGATGAGATGTTTTATCTCAAGTGCTCTTGCCAATAATGTCCGTTAACCCAGCAGCATTTGCTTAACACGCCAGCTCTGCTAGTGAGATCCACGTGGTCGGAACCGATCCAGTTTGCAGGAAATATGGAACTTTGGCCAAACATCGGCCCAGTATTGCATGTTTACTGGGAACTGCTGGACCGCGCTGGTCTGGGAGGCTAATCGACTGATGGATGAAATATTGTGCTCGTAAGAGCAGCTCAAAGAGTGTAATTGTGCTCATGTTTGCTTTTGTGTCATTAAAGCACACGGCGGGGTTGTATTACCAAGCATCACTGTGAAACAGATGCAGCTTGAGCCAAAAGAGGCCAACATTGCTTGACATTTAAACTTAATGTTACGCAAATGTTACAACGATGTTGATGTCGGGTGCGACACGAGCCGTGCTCTTAGAGCTAAAGAGCTGGATGCCAGAAAAGTAAAAGGCAGAGAATCTCTACACATTGGAAGGGTGCAAGGATAATAATTAATTACTATTGCATTTATAGAGCGCTCATCATCCGTGGGTCACAAAGCGCTGCTGAGAGCCGCGGAGAGAACGGCACGTCAACAACAATGACATTAGAACGGAACAATAGCAACAAAAACATGTTTGGGTTTTTTTTTATTTATGTATACACGTTGTTGATGTACAGTCTCTACCCACGCACGGAACACCATGAAACAGACAAAGCTGTCCCGTGTTAACGCGCAGACCTGTCGTGCCAATCGACGTTCGCAAGCACCAGCTCACCAGCGACATTGGTGCTTGGTGGGGAATGGAATCGTGGCGGCGTGCGAGCCACTAAGTCATCGCCCCCCACAACGTGCAGCTGCACGCACGTGCAGCAAGCGCAGGTATCCAACACACGTGGACTCGCGCGTGGGAATATGGGGCCTCTTGCCTGTTTGTCACTCGCTTTGGAAAGGGCACGCGACACGCGTAACATAAATCAAACACCATTAGGAGGCGTCGATTATTTCTCAACCTGCACACAGCATCTGTGGAATATCATCTCCACTAAAACTCCAGTTCCTGTAACAACACAATTAGCGGTGACTTTTTTGGTCAGCAAAATGCTAATTGTAAAATTAAAAACGCGTTGGCAATACCGAATATCCCGTGGGAAAACCCATGCGATCGCGGGGAGAGAATGTGCTAACCCCGAATATTCGGACATCATATAAAACCCACAACCTCCTACGTATCCAGCGACGCAGATAACATCTCAGAGCCACAGCGAGGCTTGATTGAGAAGCTCTCCCCTGCAACTCATATTACATGACAATGGCTCATCAAAGTCCAGTCCACGGTCTATATACTCCACACCGCGTTTTCACACCTCCCAATCTACTGATGAGCAGGCGTTGTTCCTGAGTTGGGTGATTTACATATGAATCCAACAGATGGGCTTCGCAGGCACCCGATTTCCAATGATTGACTCACAGACACCCGATTCACAGACACAGACAGCCGATTGCCAATGACAACGCTGCATTTGAACCGCATTTTCATGTAAAGTGACGGAAATAAAAAAATTCATATGAACTAGAATCGCAATCAGATGTAACTCAGTGTCCATTGCTGTAATAATGATGCCCAAATAATCCCTGTAAATATCTCCGTGAGAGATGCGAGGCATCCCCACGGCTCGTGTCAGAGAACTCTTGCGCTAAACCGTGAGCACATCTAATTGAAAAGTATCACGGTGTCAAATTGCACAGCTTGACGCTGTTAAGTACCTCCTCGCGTGATTAAACGGGGTCTGTAAGTGCTGCGAGTTTACGGTCTAAGACCGCTTGGCTAATAAGCCAGCGAAGAGTATTAGGTTCGATTCAGCTCAGCGCATTAATAAAGGATATTCAGCTCGAAGCGTTTATAGGGGGCAGCATAGGATACTGGCGAAAGAGGTCATGATCTCGTGGCATAGTGTGGCTGGCATCAGGCCCTGTAGCAATATTTTTTGGGGGGCCCTGTTAAGTTCCCCCCCAATGTTGAAGTTTGAATATCAGTGAGATGTAATGATGTAGGTTTTCACGGCTCGATGCATGATGATTGCGTCGAGAAGCTGCTCTCTCGGGACAGCCGCGTCGATCGCTCCCTCTCTCGCCATCGCGACGTTTCACCTCACACGTTAGAGGCATCCTCACACGTTAGAGGCATTCTCAGGCGCCAGGATCCCTCTAACGTGTGAGGTGAAACGTCGCGATGGGAAGAGAGGGAGCGATCGACGCGGCTGTCCCGAGAGAGCAGCTTATCAGTGAGATGTCAACTCAGCCCAGAAATCCACTTTGCTCATTAAATGTGGACCCCTTCATGTGAACTCAACAGCGGTTATGCTATAGACAGACTCAGCCGAACCATGTGAATGTGGAGTTTCATTAACTACGTCAGGGCTATGCACATCAAGCGTCTTAGATTGTCCACAAACTATCATATTGACAAATCTATGGTTTTATATCCAAGTAAAAGTGAATCTGCTTTCACCTTGAAGCTGTTGCATGCATACTATGAAAAGACTCACCACCCTTGCCACTTTGCCAAGATCCAGCCCAATGCTGGCAGCATTTTATTATCGTCTGATGATCCTGTATCAGTTCTTCCATTACGTTGTCTGTACGTGCATAGAGTGGCGGAACTCGTGCGAAAAATCTGTTGAAAGGAGATTGCTTCCGAAACCCGCTCTGTCGGGGTGGCCGTGTCGAGCGCTACTCCTCTCTCCTTCGCGACGTTTCACTTTCCACGTTGGAGGCATCCTCAGGCGTCCGGGTGCTATTGTGAAAGAGCAGCTTTCGGAAGCAATCACCACGCATCGAGACGTGAAAGCCTACATGGGGTACAATCTGCTGAGAGGTACATATAATGAGGTGGCCTGGTGGCAGAGGTCAGAGCAGCAAGCTGGTGCGACTGAGGTCATGGGTCTGAATCCACATCAGTGACAGGGCAGCACAGTGATGTAGCAATGGGTAGCGCTGCCGCCTCACAGCAAGAAGGACCTGGGCTCGATTCCCAGCTGTGGTCCCTTTCTGTGTGAAGTTTGCATGCTCTCCCCGTGTCCGCGTGGGTTTTCGCCGGGCACTCCGGTTTCCTCCCACAGTCCAAAAGCATGCTCCTGGATAGGTTGATTGGCTCGCAGACTAAAATTGTCCCGCAATACCCGGCGATGGACTGGCGTCCCGTCGTCGGGTGTATTCCTGCCTTACGCCCTGTGTTTCCGGGATAGGCTCCGGCTCACTGTGACCCTATATAGGATTAAGCGGTTTCAGATAATGAGATGAGATGAGATCCTCATACTATACAAGATGCTGTCTGTGTCTGACAAACGTTAGTACTGGCTACCTGCATGACTGCCTTCCCCCGCCTGTGTTTTGCTCACACCTCTGAGACATTGTGTCACCAAACGGATACCTTTGACATTGAAGAAATAATAAAAATTAATAATAAATTGCATTAGAGCGCTTTTTCACCCGAGGGTCACAAAGCGCTTCACAGAGCTGCGGAGAGATGGGCACGCCAACAGCAACAACACTGTGCGTATTACAAATCCGTTAATTCGTTAAACTGGGCAAACATTACAACGCAGATCCTTCCTTATAACCGAATCTCAAGATTCAGTCAACGGCTCGTTGGTAAACAAAAGGATAATCTGTACATTAGTATGATTAACAATACGTTGTTAACGCGCACAGAAGTACTCTGCGTATAAACAACTGATTCTGCTGACTAACTCTCGACTGAGCGCCGCGTACAACCATATCGTATAACAGCCGGTTGTGCAAGCGGAGGTCAACCCATAGCGGTGCTGTCGACCATCACCGCTTGCTTGGCTCATGCGAGCAGACGATCAGACGACCGCCAATTCGGCCACAGGGCCCGCCGCGGTGCACACAGGTGCACGAGTGCGCGCCAGAAGAGAGACGGGAGGCACAGACAGTCGGAGACATTACGATACATCACGGCATATATTGCGCCTCTGCATTTTAGCAATTGATTTTTCTTTTCTCCGGGAATCGATGGGTGATGTTCTCTCAAACGCTGACGCTCACAATGGTACAAGTTTCAGACGTAAGGTCATGGAATTGGCGTGGGGAACAAAAACACAAATAACTATAGATAGGCGGTACGGTGGTCCTGAACGCTGACCCGCTACAATGCACACGAGTGTTCATAAACAGTGGCACTTGCAAGGCATTTATCATGAACCGCAAGCAAGTAACGGATTAAAAAAAAAATAATTCCAAAAGCGCGGAGGATGCGCGAGTTGATATGGGCTGAAGACGTAGTGATGGCAAGAAAGAGCGCGGAGTTTTCTTGTTGTTGCTCTGGCTCTTGCAGTTTCCAGTTTAAAGGCTGGTGTCCAGATTGGCACGGTTGCCTCCCCTCAATGGCGCAGATGTTGGAGTCGAATTTTACGGCCGGATGCCCTTCCTGACGCCAACTTCCTGTACTCAGAGGGTATTTGGATCGCTGTCTGGAACCTCCCCCCGGACCTGCTCACCAATGGAGACGACCAAAAGTGTTATAGTCCAGATGACATAGCTCTGGGGTTGACTGAAGCGTGCAAAGCCCCCTCCACCACAACAGTTACGATCCACTGCCACCTGCACTACAGCCATCCTAATTGACATTTGGCCTCCACCTCCAATCGGGCCATTCATGCCAGAAGAGGTGTCCAGTGCCCACACTATATTCCACCGAGCACACGCATCAAATCAACTCGCTACGTTGTGACCAATTACACTGCTCCGTTTATACGGGATCGGCAGTTGTGGACAGATTAAGGAAATGCGCCCATTGATTCAGCTGCTGCGCCCCCGGATCGAACGATAGATCTGTTCAAGGGAAGCCTTAGTAGGAGTGTTACACTCCAGATGACATAGCTCCGCGATTCATTAGAACATACAAACCCCTCTCCTGCATGATACGGTCAGAATGCATGGCAGGGGTCCATTTGGATGACTGGATTTTCAATTAACATTTAACAGACAATAACCTACACAGAAAAGATTTCACTCAGTATATATTATCTACGATAACAAATGGCTCAGATCCGTTGGCAAAGCAAGCGGAATGAAAGACCGAAACGCACTCGACATAAGCGTGGGACATACTCTAGTTCGGAATTACGGCGAGACACAGCAAGACGAACACATGAATGAGGGAACAATTGCAAATTAGAGCTTTCAAATTGACTGTTGGGAAAGTAAGTGGCCTTGGGAAGGACACATCCCTGGGAGCGATGATGGAAAATCAATGAGACTGGTGACGGAATGGCAGCCAAGAGAGGGGAGACACTAAACAGCACACACGCCGCTGAGGCGGAGCATTGTAATGAGCTCGCACGCAAGGCCGCGAGGGATGGGGGGGACCGCCGGCCCTTCATGGCTGGGAGATTGGCTCTGCAGCGGTAACATCAGCGCCTCCACACAGACAGGAAGTCCTCCCCGAGACGGTTCGATCCCCACCCGGGCACATTTCTGAGTTTGTTTGGGTTCCCGCCTATTTTGTGTGGGTTTCCGCCTATTCTGCGTGGGTTCCCGCCTATTTTGCGTGGGTTTCCACCTATTTTGTGTGGGTTTCCGCCTATTTTGTGTGGGTTCCCGCCTATTTTGTGTGGATTTCCACCTATTTTGCGTGGGTTTCCACCTATTTTGTGTGGGTTTCCACCTATTTTGTGTGGGTTTCCGCCTATTTTGTGTGGGTTCCCGCCTATTTTGTGTGGATTTCCACCTATTTTGTGTGGGTTTCCACCTATTTTGTGTGGGTTCCCGTCTATTTTGTGTGGGTTCCCGCCTATTTTGTGTGGATTTCCACCTATTTTGTGTGGGTTTCCACCTATTTTGTGTGGGTTCCCGCCTATTTTGTGTGGGCTTCCACCTATTTTGTGTGGGCTTCCACCTATTTTGTGTGGGCTTCCACCTATTTTGTGTGGGTTTCCGCCGGGTTTTCCGGTTTCTTCTCCGCCCCCCTCCCAAAAAAAGAAAGGAAAATAACAATTAATTTGCTGATAACATTAAATATAGGATGCAGTGTTTGGTGGGTTGGCGTTGGCTCATTGAGTGGCTGACTCCACCCCCCCCCTCCTGCGGTTTCCTCGCACCTCTAAGTCATTCTCTTCACCTAATGATTACATCAGAAATGGAATTAAAATGTCTGCGCTATGAATTGTATTAAATATCGAGGTGGGTTGAAAATGTCTGCCACTGCTGCTGTTGTTGTTGAGCAGTTTGAGCCTGGGCCACATCTGCCGTGCTCTCTCACAAGCCGTCGATGTTGTTTTTAGATGCGAGTCACTCTTTGCTCTCAGTTTACAACGCAGGTGATAAACAATATAAGGGTTGTTTTCTTTCGTGTGCGCGAGGAAAGACAGAGACCTAGCGCCAAGGATATCCACGACGACAGCTCAGACAATCACAAAAACTGCTGCAAACCGCTCAGTATCTATTCGTTTAATTAATGTGACAAAACGAGGGCGAGTTTGACCTCTGTATGACTGCATCGCTCACAAGTCGCTGGCTCGCGTCATCTCATCACAACCATACCTCCCCGCTCGTTCTCATCGTCACATCGTCACCGCGATCTCCTCCGTTTCTCTGTCGAATACAAACCCAGCTCCACACTCGTGCGTGAGTCATCCACATCCAGTGTGATTTTTTTTATTTACGCTTCTTTTCTTTTTTAAACCCAGCACGGTGGCACGACAGCGGTAGTAGAGAGTGGTTCGCATTAAGGATGAGGCTGCGATTTCAATTCCTGGTTGAGGGTTAACTCTGCGCAATCATACCCGCATCTCCTCTGGTTTTTGGACTTATCGAAACAACATCCATTTTTACGATTGTCCAAACTATTCCTCTGGCGTCCCGTCGTCGGGTGTATTCCTGCCTTACGCCCTGTGTTTCCGGGATAGGCTCCGGCTCACCGTGACCCTATATAGGATTAAGCGGTTTCAGATAATGAGATAAGATGAGAAACTATTCATTATCGCGGCCTCCTTGTGTAGATTGTTGTTCGGTTGCTTGTGAAAATCAGGAACGCATCCGCAGTCTAGCGTTTTCTGGATTAACAGATTGATAAGGTAAAATTATTGGTTGGCCAATTATACCCGGGTGAGAAGGGGAAATAAAATACCTGGAGATAACAAAAAATATATAATGAATTACCCCGCACAGGGAGGTATTGCTTGATTTTTCCTTAATTAACCAGTGGGTTTGGAAATCAGTGATGGCACTGTGTCCCCACTCTGCCTGAGAAACAGCGAGGGGACATCATCAGCCGACTCTCTCTCTCTCACTTAGTGACTTAATAGAAATTAAATCGGGGCATGCACGTTGCATTCGGTACAAGTTGTGTCGTTGCGCGCGGTTCAGCCGCAGGGCCGTGAGCGATTCAACCTCTCTCGGTCCGAGATACCGAGTGAACGTTGAGCAGGAAAACTCCTTGACTTTGCGTTCAACGCGGTCGCGCAAACTCACGCACACGAGAAGGCGGTGACGATAACACTGAATATAATGAGCAAGACGATGTTTTAGATTATTACGGTGACAGCAATGATAATGATCTTTTAAATAATCGTTCTAATAATGGTGATTATGGTGACCGCTGCAAGTATTTGCTACCACGGCCGCCAATGTCGGTGAAGAGCGAGGAGGCAGCGAATTGCCGAGCTCCTGATTGCCGCTGGGGTTGTGTGCGGAACGGGCTCCATCGACACCCACCTGAATGAGCAGGGGATCCGCTCACGCACAGCGCTCACCTTCAGCAACAATCCGAAACAAACCGAGATAGAATCCACATCGTACACGGCTTGGCTCCCCTGACTGCGCTGAGTCGACTTTATTTTAATTCAGCCGTGAGTTTCCCTGAACTATCTAAACCAATCAAGGCAATCTACCCATCTTGGGCTGTGGACGGAGAAGCCACGACATTGAGAGGACTCACCTTTACCTTTTTGAAATATGATGATGGGCAGCACGGTGGCTCAGTGGTTAGCGCTGACGCCTCACAGCAAGAAGGTCCCGGGTTCGAATCTCTCGGCTCGGGTGCCTTTCTGTGTGGAGTTTGCATGCTCTCCCCGTGTCCGCGTGGGTTTTCGCCGGGCACTCCGGTTTCCTCCCACAGTCCAAAAGCATGCTGCTGCATAGGTTAATTGACTCGCAGGCTAAATTGCCCCCAGTGCCCAGTGATGGACTGGCGTCCCATCGTGGGTGTATCCCTGCCTTGCGCCCTGTGTCTGCCGGGATAGGCTCCGACTCATCGTGACCCTGTATAGGACTAAGCGGTTTCAGACAATGAGATGAGATGAGATGATTGGCTTGGAGCTGCCGGTGAGGATTAAACATTGCTCATTCGAATTAGACACTGTTAGCCTGTACTGACGATATAATAAACATCTAGCACTCAAGAGAGCCAAACTGAAACTCATGCAGAGAATTCCGAGATTTGAAGCATTCTGTGTGGGCACACGCAGCTTCACTTCCAAAAACAGTCTCGGTAAACACGGGGCTGGGCTTTAAAGTAACTCGGGCAAATTACAGTGAGCGCAAACTTCTCATCTCATCTCATTGTCTGAAACCGCTTAGTCCTATACAGGGTCACGGTGAAGCCGGTGCCTATCCCGGCAGACACAGGGCGCAAGGGCCTTGCCTTGCGCCAGTCCATCGCCGGGCACTGCGGGGCAATTTAGCCTGCGAGCCAATCAACCTATGTAGCAGCATGCTTTTTGGACTGTGGGAGGAAACCGGAGTGCCCGGCGAAAACCCACACGGACACGGGGAGAAAACATGCAAACTCCACACAGAAAGGCACCCGAGCCGAGAGATTCAAACCCGGGACCTTCTTGCTGTGAGGCGACAGCGCTACCCACTGGGCCACCGCGCCGCCCGTGAGCGCAAACTTCACTTGCAGAAATGCTCTGACTGCACGCTTTGCTGCAGACAACTCTGGATGCGATAAAATAATAATCATGTAGCAACGGGGAAAAAAGATGCACAGTAAGCTCATTGCTATTACAGCCGGCTGTGTGCTTTCATAAAATGACATTAAAAAAGAAATTATATTTAAAAGCGTTAGAACGAACCCCGTTTCTTTTTCCTAGCTAATGTGCCATCTTATTTTGTAGGATCGCGCCAAATGATGGGTAAAGACGATGATGACAGTGTCAGATGAAAACCGAAACAACAAGCGCGGCTACAGAAGTTTAACTTGACCCGAAATCAGTAGTGAGTGGGGTCCCATTTAAAATCACATGCCTATATAGGGAATACAATTCTCACAATCCCAGCTTTCTGCACCTGTCGCCGTTTGTGTTCCTCTCACTACCGCCACGTGAAAATTGTAGACGTTTTATCCGTCACAGTGAAAAACATTGATGCACTATATATTAAAAAATATAAGCCCTCCACAATCGAGGCATTTCTATCACAATACGGCCAGAATATTCTGTGCAGCGAAATATGCAATACAAATAGTAGAATGTAAAAAATCTTCAGACAAGGGTTTTTGAATTTTATAATAAAAGGCTCGCCAGTTGAAACTCGGTACTTTTTTAAAGACGTGTCCTGTTCAGGATGCTTTGCCAATTCACTTTTTGCATGCGGAAGGAAGCCAGAATACCCAGAGGAACCCACACCTATAAATGGAGAACAGTCATTCCAGACACATATGCATATAGATCAGTGCCCTACTTACTACACTAAGATGTGGGCTTGCAGACTCGGCTCTGGTGAACGTCACTCAGCACCGAGGGGCAGGCCATTTCTACACCCGTGTCATTGTCCAAAATGGACCAACTTTGAAAAAAACACTAAATTGGATAACACACACAGAGCGAATGATGTCTCCACAAACAGCGAAAACGTGACAGGACCCTCCTGCAAAAGAGTCGCGAGACTCGGCAAAGCTTAACCGGCTGAACAAACAATAACACATTCTCTACCACAGGCGCGCGTACTCTCAGCAAGGGGAACGAGGCTCGGCCGGATTGCCGCAAATTGCGGAACGACAGGTTGTGGCTTGAAGTCTCCCTTGGTGGACGCTGCTGTGGTCGACCCTTGGCGTCTGGCAAGCGTCAACAACAGAAAATAGCGCCGCCGTTTTTTTCGGGGCCGAAAATTCCATCGCCGCAAGGTGACGCGGGCGCATGAGTTCGCCGGGAACATTTTCCGTGGTCGAATTTAAGTGGCATTTTTCAGGATTTAATATCGAGCCTGTGTGAATAGGAAATGTCTCGAGCGAATATGCAAGGGTGGGGGAAAGAGGTTCTTGCTCACTCACGTGACATTATGCTGCATATAAAAAAAAATCATAAAATAAACATGAACGCTCCGGAAGGGTCATGGAAAGATTCCCACGTTTAAGAATGCTGCGCCATCTGAAATTGAACGGCAAGCGAAGAATTAAAATGCGCGAAATAACCTCATGACCAGCGTGGGGTAAGGCTGGGGGGGGGGCTGTGCATGAACAAAAATCCGTGCCATGTGCTGAGCATATTTACTTCGCAGTTGTGAAATGCACAGCTCTAGTGCGAGCACCGCGGACTAGACTAAAAAAAACACTACTTCATCAAAAAAAACCCAACAACGCACAGCTCTTTCTTTTTTAAGTGCATACACTTGTAAGACCGATACGGTTTAGGGGCCCGTTTCGATTTACAATTATGGGAACATAACTAATAATACACGCGCACAGATATTTGCCCTTTCATGCGTCACTCTTTATCGGCTCACGTATTTGTCAGAATCGTTTGCATTGCTTCGCGGTGGGCCTTAGTATGGAGATTTTATTGTTATTAGTCCGCACGTTCTAATCATGTCTTCGCATGCGCGAGCAGGACGCAATAAAATAAGCTCGCCCTTATTTTAATCTGCTCATAGAGTATGAGGTGGCAGTTTTGGACAGGGTTCGAATTGTCAGCCCAGAGGTTGATCCGGCCCAACATATTCTCTGGGAGTCAAAGAAATAAATACCACAATTTGTGGGAATTCAACAACGATCATCATTTTGTTGAAATTGTCCCCTGCCACTAGAATGCGGAATTCGTCACCAGCCCATGGCTGCTAAGTAAAACATTAAGCGATGCGTAAATTTTGGCACGCAGACGTTTTATGCGCTGCGTTCATCTGTGGATGAACGCATTAACAGAAGAAATAAAGAATGCAATTTGACTTCTTTTTTTCTTCATCTGCACAGTGGTAGAGTTACCACAGAGATGCCAGACATTTTGCTACAAGCGCTGGATGTGAGGACTGATTTATGGCAATGATTCGAGTGACTTACACCAGTGCTTACTCCAGCATAAGACTCAAATGACAAACCTACTTTATGATTTGACGTTCCGCCGGCTTTCAAGCCACGCTCTGCTAAGCCACCTTTCTTTTTTCCAAGGAGCCACAAGATAAATCATAACCAGGAACACACGCAGGAATAGACCGTTCGGAATGTGTCAACAATGAATATTTAAGGATCGACGCTAATACTCATCGCATCTATTCCTTGGTGCAATGCGGTGTTGTATACACACCGCGTGATCCAGTGAGCGGAAGTGAGTTTGGCGGATCGTGGGGTTAGTAATCGCGTGATTGCTGCTTGTTTTGTTGACATTCAAAAGGGTTGACGGCAGTTTGAGCGCATTTATCGCTAATGTCACTGTTAGTGGAAGGAGAAAACGTGGGTGTTTTTGCCATTTTGATCGGCCACTATCCAGGTTGACCCGCGTTGTCCTCCATTGGTGTGGGTTTTGAAGCAAAATTTTACGGCAGGATGCCCTTCCCGATGCCAACCTCCTTTCGTCGGAGGGTCTTCGGATCGTTATTTATGTGGGATTTCTTCTCCACACTAGTTCCCTGGGGTTTGTTGGAACACGCAAAGCCCTCCACCACGATACAATCATAATCCACTGCCACCTGCACTCGAGCCGCCCTAAATGGTATTTGGCCTCCTCTTCCACTCTGGCCGTATTTGCCAGAAGAGGTGGCCAGGACCCACACTATATTCCACCCTGCACACGCATGCTCTGCTGATCAACGAACCACATTGTGCCCAATTGTTCTCTGCCATCATTTGTGTTTACACGGGGTCGGCGTTTGTGGGCAGATTAAGGAAATGCGGCCATCGATTCAGTCGCTGCACCCACCCAGGTTGAACGATAGTCATCTAGTTTACAAATCTATCGGTCGCTGTACCGAGGGCTCGCGGAGTGGAAAAAATTATAGATGCTCTGCGCTCGGTTAAAGCAGAGGATCCAGCAATCTTCAGCTGTGTCAATAGTTACACACTGAGCAGGATGGCTATATTATTCACAGAGCAGCAATAGTTCACATTATATATCTCCCACAGATATCACCTTTACATGAATATCAATGTCAAACGGTGGACAGAGCCATATTAACGCAATAGGCCAGAAATCGTGGTCCGGGCACAATTCTGCAATTCTACAATTGTGCGTAGCAGTTTCCTTACACGGAGAGCATTCGCCAGAAAACCAGAATTGGAAATAACCGTTCCTATAGAGTCTGAGACGAGCAGAGCTGGGAATACTGTTTACACAGCATTAGATTGGTCGGCTGATAATTGGAGAGTGGTGATAAGGGATATGGGGATCTGAAATAAGGTTTTATTTATCGATATACTTCCACAGGCCAAAACTCCCTCGTATGCAATTGGGTCCCTCGGTAATCCCGGAGGTTTCTCGCAAAGGCAGGCTGAAGGTTAACAAATGCAAATGATGGCAGAGAACAACATTTATTATGAGACCGGTGGCTCTACGCTGAAATTGCCGAGAATGCAGTCCATTACTCGCCATGGGAGCGCTTTCAGAGGCGCCCTCTCCCTCTCTCGTGCTACCGGGATTGGCGCCGCATGGCAGGCCGCGCCTCTGGGAATGGCGGGCCACCCTGCCGTACTTTCCCCGTTAGTTTCGCCAAATTCACAGAGTTGGCAGGAGCGGGGGCATCGGCCTGCAAATGGCGGCTGCCAGGGAATCGCAAGCGGAGCAGCGATTGGATTCTTCACGGTGGGGTTCCTCGCTGCAGCAGCACTCCTCCTCCCCTCCTCCTCCCCCCCTCCTCCCCCCTTCA
>JAZEWT010000003.1:3117764-3147743 GCA_036362905.1 Mordacia mordax
GCTCCGGCTCACCGTGACCCTGTATAGGATTAAGCGGTTTCAGACAATGAGATGAGATGAGATTACATCTAAGTTTCATTCATTAACGGTATCTGCTTAATCCTCTAGAGAGTTGAGGTGAAGCTGTAGTCTATTACGCAGACAAAAGGCAAAAGGCAGGGTATTAAACCGGTTGGGACTTCAGTACATCGCAGTGCATCGGGAGCAATTTTTTCAGCAGGCCAACTAACCTAGGCAGCGTGTCTTTAAACTGAGGAAGGAAACCAGAGTACCCAGCAAAAAATCCACGTGGATAGAGGAAACCATACAAACTCCACAAAGAAAGGCACTCAAGCCGGGAGTTAAACCCAGGATCATTTATAGTTGTGAGGCACTCGTGCTCTCCAATCGACGGCCCGTGATTGGTTGGAGTTACGTTACCATATCTTGAGCAGACCTACTAAGTCTGCTTTAAATTCAAGATATGAACATGCTGAAGCAGGCTTGGCGGAACATACCCACTTCTCATGTCATCTCATTGTCAAAAACCGCTTAGTCCTGTACAGGGTCGCGGTAAGCCGGAGCCTATCTCGGCAGACACAGGGTGCAAGGTAGGGATATACCCACGATTGGACGCCAGTCCATCACCGGGCACTTGCGGGCAATTTAGTCTGCAAGCCAATCAACCTGTGCAGCAGCATGTTTTTTGGGCTCTGGGAGGAAACCGGAGTTCCCGGCGAAAACCCACGTGGACATAGAGAGAACACGCCAACTCCACACAGAAAGGCACCCGAGCCGAGATTTGAACCCGGGAGCTTCTTGCTGTGGGGCGACAGCACTACCCACTGGGCCACCGTGCCGCCGCATACCCACTTTAACCCTATATTATTTTACAGATCTGCCAGAGATGTACCATAGCATGTGAATCGAGGATATCGTATGATCTAGAAAATCCTTGGATATTGCTGCGATTGACCCCCTGCACCCTTTTGGTACTTGTGTGTTGGTGCTAAGCCCGTGAGCCTTCATGCTACGGTGCTTATCATTCTCGACCCTTGTCAAAGCTTTCGTGTTCGTGCCCTCGCTTGTGTTGCCGGTTTCAAGCACGGCTAATCACCTCTTTTTCTGGCCACTTAAACGGTACATCTGCCTTGATCTTATTTTGTCCTGGGCTAAGCCATGACGTTGTTACCTTTCAAGAGCTGTTGTTTAGGGATAGGCGTGCTGAGTGTTCCTCCTCTATCTTGGGAATGCCCGATTCTCACACATCGAGCTGTGAAAATCTAGTTTCCCTATTTTGTACCAGACGAAATGCTTAATCTCATCCGAACTATGTTCAAGCACTCTACCAATTAGATTCTTAAAACTTGTGTGCAATAAAGAATAGCATCATGTGATATTCTGGATAGTTTCAAAACTCCGTCGCAAACATGATTTGGATTGTTCCCGTGAAGAGCATTTTGATAGTCGGTAACTCCATTTTGAATGTGGTTGGAGGTGGTAATTTAAGAGAAGGAATATAACTTCAGCTATTTAACTATCACAGAGTACATTGATGTACGAAGTCACGTTTGAAAAATGTGCATCTCTAACAAACTTAAACAGAATATTAAGTATACTTTTCACAATTGATTTATTTTTTATGGCATTTTATTGCAATGTTATATTTTTCCTTCACACATGCATTTTTTGTTTATATACTCTCATCACGTAATTGATTTTGCATTTACACATCAGTATCAGCTATAATTCAAGATACGAACCTCATTTGTAAACAATTGTGGTAGGTTCATATATTGTTTTGCTTGGTAAAATTATATGAAAAAATGTGTCTTATTTTTTTTTACTCAAAATATATTTCTCTGGCATGTGGATACCATAACTTCACTTGAACTGTAGTTAATTAAATCTTTTATCGTGGACGCATTGAAACATCTAGCACCCTCTTCTAAAACGTTTTCAAATATGGAACATTAAAACGGCCACCTCATATCTGTATTTCCTGTCGTTCATCCGTCTCAGAATGAACAACTTTGTGCAAACCCTTGCGTAATTTCCAGAGGTAATAAAATGTTGGATTTGATATTTTGCATAGGTATTGGTCATCAGGGTATATTTTAAATGTATTGTGTCAAGATTAAAAAAGGTCAAGGTTGTGCTATTTAGGTTGTGAGAGGAAGAAAATTTTCACTCAAGTATCCGTCGTCATGATCTATCTAATGCTAGATGAAGGCCCTGCCATTCCTCACTAACATCCTTCCCAAATTGGTCACATTCATAAATCGCCATTTAGCAGTCATTTGTTGGTTTAATGTGACATTGAAGAAAAACTTTTGGTGGTCATAATCTCGAAAATCCATATATCTTCCATACGTTTTATTTTACCTTCGTAAAGTTAATGTAAATGTAAGTGTTTTTTTTTACAATTTTTTGGAAGATATTTTATAAACGTTCCTATAACCTCCAGAAGTCGTATTCTTTAATTAGAGTGCAATTGGTAATACTGTTGTAGAATCTATTTTCAGGATGACCAAAACCTTCCAAATATAATCACCAATATTCCTGAAAATATTCATGAGTCCAGGAAATGGGCATTCTATAAAGATTGCTTTTGCTTGACACTAGCAGAAGCCTCAATCAGATATGAAATAGCATATTTACTCAGCGTGAGTCAGGAGCTTTCACACAATTCCTCATTATCATACGTCGAGGTTGTTGAAACAGTATCATCGGTGAACAAACGGATAGACAACAAAACGGTATTTTATTTGAAACTGAAAACCTTTATACCTACAGTAAACACACGATGAAAATATAGCACGCGTGCTGCTGGGAAAGGTTCTTAAGAATATAGTTTCAGAGGCAAATAGGAATAAAATGTACGATTTGAGGTGGTTAGTGATACTGCCACAGATTGATAATTAAAACCTAATAACCCGTATATTATTATAATAGGACTATACATGGTAATAATTGTCCCGTAGTGACAGACTAATTTCCTAGGTCACTTTATAAAACGAGACTATCCTGCTATCTTGAGTTTTCACTTGGTTAAACAAAATAAACTTGAACTTTGAGACTAATATGCTAAAACGTTAAGATGAGGTAATGGGGTGTTGTGGAGTCTGCTACAACCCAATCGATGTCTTAATATATAAAACCCAGTTGTTTAATATGTATTTTAACTAGCGTTGTAATAGGGTTTCAAGTGAGGTCATTTATCTACCTTTAATCCAAAGGAGCTCAGCAGCTGTGAGTTTTGGTATATTATAACAGCTGTAATTGCAGCAATGAATCACCATTTCAAACTGTGACATTTTACTGAAACTATTTTAAAAATGCATTCGACGAGATTTTAAACAAATACGTTAGTGTGAAAGTGAGGGTATAAATAGTGTACACGTGGAGACTGAAGACCAGATGACAAGAAATCTGTTACTTAGTCCAGTTAATCTACCACAGTATAGAAACTTAACCCCAGCATAAGATTATTCTGTAAGACCGCATAAGTCAAGAAAGGGACTCGTATTTCCTGTTAGAGAAGAAAAACAAAAGTATCTCCACAAGAATGTCGCACCATGAACAGATGGTCTACACTTAACCCACGGGATTGTTGAGAAATGATCCGAGTGTGATCGCCGCATGTTGAATCTGTTAATATATCAAGCACAAAATTGCTTTATTGGCTTAAGTTTGTTTATATTCAAGAACATTCTGGCAATGCATTTTTATTCAGAGACATCAATTTATCTTTCTGTTACCACACCGATGAGAAGGTAAATAGCCTTCTTTCATAACTGTGGATAATTTTCATTTGTAGTTTTCTGAGATCTTCAGGGTATTTTTGAAACTCTGATCCTACCATCCTCATTGGACACCTCCACAACTCTGCAGGCGTCGTGGACATACTTATCTCTTGTTCCTTATTTTACTTACAGAACCACTTCTTCAATATTACCATCCTCAAGTGTGTACCTCTCATTCAAAAATAAGGCTTTAGTTTTGCACAACCTCCCACCCCTGCTCCTATCAATATTTGTCTTCACCCTTAACAAAATCATGTTGGCCTCTATTATCATGCTGATAGCACAAATATTTTCATCATCACTGACACCATGAAATTAAATAATCTGTCCACTTTAATTCGAAGGCTTTCGTGACCAATGTTATCAATGAAATGTTGAAAACGTCTTAGATCAAAATGTGATGATTTGTCTAAATCGGGAATATTGGTGTTTATAAAACGCAAAATGACTTTGGTCCTGGTGACTTAAAAAAATTAAAATTTATATTTCCGGGGTGATGTGGTGGCACAGCAAGTTGCACTCTCATCTTACAGTAAGAATGTCCTGGGTGCCTTTCTGTGTGGCGTTTGATGGGTCCCCTTATCCGCGTTAGTTTTCACCGGGTATTCCGGTTTCCTCCCACCACCAAAAAACACACTGCTGCCTAGGTTAATTGGCCTAGTGAGTAAATTCACCCCAGTGTCCTGCGATGTACTGGCGTCACATCCTGTGTATAGTCCTGTCCTATGCGCTCTGTCTGCCGGGATAGGCTCTGCCCCCCTGCAACTCTGTAGAGGATTAAGCGGGTATTCCTAATGATGATGAATTTATATTTCCGTTTCTAGTGTAGGTAAAAAGTGTCTATACTGGTATGTTGGTGGCCCACCCAGCTGAAATATCCATTAGAAGTTCTGTGTTAGCGAGTGAGCACATGGTTAATGTTCTGTAAAGTACTCATCTAATCATATTAGGTTCCTCGTTGTTTTGTCTTATACTTCAGTATTGGGCACAAGCTGTTTTGAAGGGGGGGCCTTTCCTCAGTGATATTGTGATTTTACAGTGGTGCCATATTGTGGATCTTGAAACTGTTGAATATATATGTTACATTACTCTCAATTTAACTGGTGTGGTTAGATCTCTCGGGCGGCACGGTAGCCCAGTGGGTAACGCTATCGGATCACAGCAAGAAGCACCCGGGTTCGAATCTACTGCATAGGTTAATTGGCTTGCAGACTAAATTGCCTTCAGTACCCGGTGATTGACTTGCGTAACATCGTGGGTATATCCTTGCCTTTCGCCCTGTGTCTGCCGGGATAGGCTCCGGCTCACCGCGACCCTGTACAGAACTAAGCGGTTTCTGACAATGAAATGAGTTAGAACTCTTTTTTTTTCACCCTGCAAAGTTTGGAGAAATGCACTCTAAATTAATTGAATGATGATTGTTTTCAGTTTTTCTATGACCAATGCCGACGATATACAGTACAACCATAAAGTAAGTCGTTGGGTATTAGAGCAGATGAAATGTGGCCTCTCTAAATTTTAACAGACTGAGTAATCCCATCAAGAGGCAACGTCCCCTTGCATATTTTAAAACCCGTTCAGACTGACTTTGTGTTCTTACATCAAAAACACCTCTCCGAAACTGAATCACTAAAGCTATGGTGCTCAAGGGTCATCCAAGTTCACCATTCACCTTGCTCCTTCAGTGCTACGGAGATGGATATCTAGACGATTTCTCAAATGGGGTTAAATATGTTCATGTCAATATACAACCTGCTTTGACTAAATATTGTTGCCCTCAAACATATGTATATGCTGCTTCTGTAATTCCAAACAGAGAACATTGTATTCCCGGTTGATTTGAATATTTTGCTAAATTCTGAGCTGTAATCATAATTTCAAAGTAAAATTGGCCATTAAATGTCCATTTACAGAATGCTTTAGTCCCTTGATTCATTGGGACAAGTTAATTTCCGCGTGGAGACCGTTGTACCCTACACATATTTGAATCGTGTCTCTATAGTGTACAGAATAGCTTCTGCCTTTTATGTCTAGTTCAGTTGGTAACTGTTCTGAGAGTGTGTCTCCGGAGTCATATATAACATTCTGCCCGTTAACGGGAGCAGAAAATGGTCTGGAGGGTTACATTTTGCAGCTTTCACTCTGCCATGCTTCACTTGACCTAGTTTAGATTCCTTTATAGTTCCAATTCCATGAATTTGCACTGAAATATGTATGACCCCCTCAACCTAACCTAATTGTGCGCAACCATCTTGTCATTCAAACACGTCTTCTGGATGATGCAGCAAGGGAACTTTTCAATAAAGCGTTTGGACCTTCCATTTCACTGTTACCAGCAGTTTTCCTCCTTAGCCTCACAAAGGGATTCCCTTTCAGTGTACAGTATCAAGCCCCACTACTCATTTATTGCATTTTCTGTGAGAAATTTGATTATTAACGATTAGAAACACTGTCAAAATACCACACAACTTTAGTTGAACGAAGAGATGTAAAACTGCTACCCTTGAGTATCTGTGTGCTTTCATAAGGGAAGATGCAGATATATTATAAAGAGTCTGTAGCCCCTTCATTCATTCTATGCTACTGTGAATAGCCAGGATCACTGTTCTATGGAACAGTGCAATGTTTTTTTTATCTCTCACTCAGTGATGCGTCTCTTTAGCAATTCGTGGTCTCTTTTGTTAAGGCATGGCTGTCACTTGTTTTCCTCTCCCTCTTCCTTCACCGTTTAATTTACCTCAATGTTTTTTTTTCTTTATGTAAGACATAAAGCGCCTGTATAGCTTCAACAGACGATTGTGAAAAGTGCTGTTGGTGAGCACTTGTGAAGGCCAGCAAGTAATACGAGGGAGTGGGTAGCCAGCACTATATCTGGCCGCCTTTGTCTCCCAAGTTGTGATGTTTACGCAGCACGTCAGTAACTAATTTAAGGCTGAGTCTACCTTGGAAAGCCCCAGGACCAGTTTATGTTATCATCATTGGTGTTAGCGGACACCGGCTATAGATTTTTGGTTGCCGGATTAGTAGTGCAGCTTGCTAACCATTGCATTTCTGCTTTGCTTATGCAGATAAGTAGTTTATTACTAAACAGGCTGTTTTTCATTATGGCATATGTTCAGTGAGACAAACACAGACCAGACTAAGGGCGCCTTATTTTCTTCATTGTTGTTAACAACATACAACATTACGATTCAGATTACTGTGTTGGTATAATGCTGTTTGAAAGGCCTACCCACGCACTGTCGGTTGTGGGGGTTGGTGAGTTAGGAAACACAGGACTGGTTCACATCTTGGTCGCCACATGCTATCCCTGACCCGAATTCTAACCGACATGTCAGTATCATAGCACATTGTCCTAACCACTACACTGAGCGCCAATGTCAATCTTATGTTTACTCCCTCTCTTTCTCTGTTCATAAAATAATTAGGCTATTTCAGTAATGTTGTTTGAAAAGGTAAAATTAAAAGTGTTTACGTATAAAATGCCATTTTTTAATTATGATTACCTTTCCTGTGCACAGAAACATTCAAAACACTGAAAATATTTCTATAATTTATTTATAAAGTTGCTGGTAAAGGCAGATGAATATATTAGAGAGTAGTTCATGCAATGTTTACAATTGGCACGTATGCTATTGTAAAACTCAATCTTCTGCTGGAGAATGCAGATGACAGCAAGTTTGATAGAGGTCAGAGTAAACACTTTCAAGAAAATGTTTAAATTGCTTGAGCTATGGAATATATATATATATTATCCACTAAGTAATAAAGTGTTTATGTCACAATATTTTTCTAATGAGGTTTAAATGTTCTTTTTATTATTCTGGTAATGTATTACTAACATTGTGTTTTATGACAAGTTTAGAAGCTTTTATAAAATTCCAGGTTTGTAATAAAACCATTAATAATTATAATAGCAATTATAGAGTGCTTTTCACCTGAAGGTCACAAAGCACTTCACAGAGCTGCCGAGAAAACGGCACGCCAACAACAATAATAATAAGAAAAATCTATATTAATAGAAATATAATTCCTTGACCTCAGCGTACACATTGCAAATTATCCATTTGAAAATGGAAACATTTGGATTAAGTGGGAATATCACCTGGGCACGATTTTTTCTTCAGCATGAATGAATTTATTAACGTGTATATTTCCTTATCGGAGTTCCCTGTAGAGCGATCGCAAATTAAAGCACACAACTTTTGAATATAACAATATGAGTTATACCTGATGTAGAATGTAAACCCTCATGAGAATTTATTTTATAAATTATATCAATGTGGAAAAGTATAACGCGATGCTGATATTTTCCTCCAGCTTGAGAGCCTTTGAATACCGGTTATGTTGTCCCATTTCAATATTGAACCTATTATGTTCGCATTATTTATTTCATTTGTCTTCTTTCCCAAATGTATCCCAATTCAGATATCAGCATTATGTCATCAGACAAGCCTCCATTAGCATATGATAGAGCAGGTGACCCCAGAATTTGTTCCCCAAAAAACACCTCAATTGGTTCACTTAGTTTGGGGTGACAATTTTAGATTTATTCACTCTGTTATTAGATGACATCCAAACCAATTAATTGAATTATGAGAGGTGAACATTTTATCCAATGTAAATGCAAAATCGCATTTTATACGAAGTTTTTTTAAATTCATATGTACAGCCACTGGCAACCAGGCAGAGACCATCGAATTCTTACACTTGACATCTCGGTTAAATAATGGGCAGATGCCGATTTCCTGAATCAAACCTGAGGTCCAAGCAGCTGTGCATCAGCACTGTAACATTTGAGCCACCTGGTCACTTAAGGATATTTCATAGAATTGCAGAGCTAGGTTTTAGCGTGAAGTCTAACGATTAAAAGAATGGCCAATAGTTATACTTACCTCTATCCATCTTGAGATAGCATCTGTACTCTTTGCACCTCACAGAAAAAGGTTCTGCCCGAGTTGGTTGGAGTTTGTGTTCTACCCATATTCTACGTGGGTTTCCTCCAGGTCATCTGGTTTCCTTACACAAATGAAAAAAAAATACCACTCATTCATGAATTGGCTGATACCATCACAATATATAGACGCACTATCTAGCAAATGTTGGTGTAGCCGTCTCCTCCATTACTGCCTCTATGATTTTACATGTGTCTCTGAGTGTTTGCATTGAACAAAGAGTGTGTGTATTATAAATTGTAATTCTAATATTAACACCAACACATTGTATTGCTGTTTTTAGTATTGTTCTCGGGCAGAGTTAGGACTACGTGTTAAATACATTTCATAATAACTTTCCTTTTAACTCATTAAATATAATGGCGTGAAACACTTGCCAGTGTTTTGTACGTAAATAGCATGCTAAATGGTATTTGCCGATCATAATATATTGAGTTTAGGAAATAAATAGAAATGAAAACTTTCATCCCAAGTTCATCTTGGTAATGCCATTTATTTCATTGTGGTTGCATGACCAGAGTCATAAGGGAAATGCATGACTCATTGCATTTTATTTATAACTATTTTTATTAGTCTTTATGGAATAATAGCATATTCTGCTGAATAAGTGTTGATCTGTGCTTGGAATGGAATAGATTTATTACTTTTGGATGAGTTTTGCTTGGTTAAATGAACACCTTTTGACAGTAAAAGTCAGCAGGCCGTTTCCCAATTTAAAGTTGTAAATGTTATGATATTTAAAGGTCTAAATGCAGTATACTTCATAAACACATCTTGCAATGCATCATGAATAATTTATTTTGTTGAAATATGTCATGTAATTTGCTTTGCAAGTTATGACCTGGGAAAAAATTTTCAAACTGTAATATTAAGTTGTCGTGTTATCTAATTTTATGGTCAGAAATACCACGAGATCATTCAGCAAATGAATTTTCGTCATAAACCTGCCTCTCATAAATCATGATTCTTTGAAGGTGTTAAATCCATTAGCCTAATTATTTCTATTTGTTTACACACATTTTTTAAAATTAAAATGAAAGAAGATGTCTTTTTCAGCGGCTTAGTGTTCAAAGCATTGAGAAATAGTGAAATGCAGTAAGGGTTTTGTGTACTTGTTCCCACCTTCACGTTGGACTATTGTTGCAAGAGTAAGCAGTAGTTGCTCTATTAGAAGCTTTAAAAGCTTTTTCGTGGATTGGAAAAAAAATCGTGAGGTCATACTAAGCAGCTTCAAAGGCAGCATAAAGCATGTGCAGTTTTGGTTGTCAAAGGCACTTGGGCAAATACACTCCATGTTACATATATCAGATGCTCTCCATCAACTGCAGTGCTTTCTTCGAATAGGTCAAGAACAGCTGCCAAAGCCTCTGATTAGATTCTGATTGATATAACTAAAGCGTGTTGCTCTTTATTCAGGCCACATTCTAGCAGACAGAGTCCCATTTGAAAGAGGACATTTTTATTTATTTCATATTTAGCGAGTAATATCTACCAGTGATAATCTTATGTGCTAAATTGTCACGGATTCGGGCAAATTTGTACGTGCGCACACTTACACACACAAAACGCATATGCATACCCGAAAAGGACTGGGCGTACACACACATGCCACATATAATCAACAGTGAGAACCTAACAAATGCATAGACTGGGCTAATGAATGCATACACAAACCTACAAGACACAGAACTGTGGTAAGAGACAAGTGGTGGGCCCCTAGGTGGGGAGCCACCCTGATTTATACCCCTGAAGTTGACAGAGGGCAAAGTGCATACATGAAAAGACACACACAACTATAGTGCACGTGCCTACTGGCACGCCCACCAATTGGTGGGGTGTTGAAATAAATAATTGTCTGGACACTTGCAAAAACTTAATTGGGTTCACAACCGAACATCATCACCCTCAGCAATGATTGACAGGGATTTAATAAGATAATTGGGGATCTGCCCAGAAAAGGTGGATACCAAGCTGTGATAATGAGACCCGCTTTGTGACCCTCGGGTGAAACGCACTCTATAAATGCAATTATTAATTATTATATAAGGTGGGTGGGAGAGCAGCAAAAGCTCTTTGCCTGGGAACACTGAACAAGAATAGCATATATGCCAGAGCGACGGAAGGAGAATGAGCGTAGCTGTGGAGAAACGTAATACCTCTAACCGTGGGCAGTGGCTGAGCAGCAACCCCACTGGGCGAGACGAGACATAAGCGGGATTCAGGTGAGTTGTACATATTCATGGTCGCACATATATTAAAGTGCTGAAGTATCGGCATGGACACGCCCCCACGTACAGAAAGCCATGCCCGTCCTTGCGGATACGTTTCAGTGAAGGGGAGACTCGGAGAGGTATAGACGTGTTGTCCAGTTGCTCCTAAGAACAGAATACATAAATGTTCATGAGAGAGGTGTCTGTAGAATTTGTTTAATAATGAGGTGTTTTGTGCCATCCGCAGGTGTGTGAAGGAGATTAATGTGGCTTTGTGCGTTGGGGCGTGGCTGTTGCCCGCGAAGTTGGCGCAAGTGGTGGTCGAGCAAGTTAATAAAGATGTTTATATAAAAGAAGATACGCGTTTGTGTGGGTGCAAGTCTGCGGTGACGGAAGAGGCGCACCGCAGCAGACCAGCGGCGCGTGTGGAGCACAAGGGGGATTCACATAAAAAAATTACACAACGCAGAATCTTACCATCTGAATATCCTCTTGTGCGTGCGCATTCGTGTGCATTGTTCAGCTGGTCATCTCTAGAATTTTGTTTAACTGCCACGCTAGTCTGTGTCTCTTGTACGATCACGCGGCCGAAAGTGAAAGGAAGAGACGAGACGGGCGACGCTGGTTATATATGGCAGCTGGTCATCCTGAAGTCATATGTAACCAAAAAGTGAGCAAGCAAATTTTGCTATTGATAAAGTCTCATCTCATCTCATTATCTGAAACCGCTTAATCCTATATAGGGCCACGGTGAGCTGGAGCCTATCCCGGAAACACAGGGCGTAAGGCAGGAATACACCCGACGACGGGACGCCAGTCCATCGCCGGGCATTGCGGGACAATTTTAGTCTGCGAGCCAATCAACCTATCCAGGAGCATGCTTTTGGACTGTGGGAGGAAACCGGAGTACCCGGCGAAAACCCACGCAGACACGGGGAGAGCATGCAAACTCCACACAGAAAGGCACCGAGCCGAGAGATTCGAACCCGGGACCTTCTTGCTGTGAGGCGACAGCGCTAACCACTGGGCCACCGCGCCGCCCTATTGATAAAGTGATTTAGCTAAAATTTGAGAACGCCCGAGCCATCAAAGAGCATTTAACAATCATTGCACGTTTGTTTTACATTAAGTAATCAAACATCATGACTTTGTGCATGCCTAATTCTAAACGTGCATAGTGAGACGAAATATGTATTTTAATGAAGAAATAGTTTAATCATCACATACAGTACTTTCTTAAGAAACCTCAACTCTCTGACTTGTGGGCCAATGACACTTGTCCTAAACAAGGCATTAGTATACTGTGGCATACACTTAATTGCTAATGCCTTCTAACAATATGTAGTGAACATTGTTCAGCACTTGACCTACAGCAAAACTGACGTCTGCTAAATTGCAAATATTTTAAAACTATGACTAAATAAAATAACAGGTGGTAAACAATATTCTCTTACTGCAACAATAAGTGTGATGCATATCTTAGCTTAGAAAATTCTACAGAAATTTGATCAAGCAGGTGCGTAAAATATATTAATTACTCAGGAGGCATTTTGCCAATTGCTTTCCCTTTATCAAGGTTGTATTACATATATAGGGACAAAGATCATATCGTCTCTGTTGCACTTGATCACGGAGTTTTAATTGTTTTGTCTACTGCCTTCATTATTTATTTTCCAATAAAATTTAGTTCAACTTTACATATGTGTCTCATCTTACAACGGCATTACACTTGTGAATAAAGGCATTATTTTACTGGCATTTTCAAGCAACAGTAAGCCAAAGTTATTCAGCTGCTTACTGCATCAAGCCGCATATGTAGGAAGCGGTATTTTTAAATTCGTCCTCAAGAGACTGGAAAATTCACCCCATAATATTAAGAATATATTTTTGCAACTAAATGTCAGCCCAAATTCACAACAAATCTTAAGAATGGTTGTTTGAGAAGGGCATTATTTCATTCACCTTGTCTAAATACCGTTGCACGAATGAGAGGCCAGATGGAACATCATATCCTAATAATAATAGTACGAATAATTTACAGCCCTTCATCAGCTTTCATTTACCAGTTATGGGGGTTATATAACCATAGTTGATCACGTTGTTAAGCGTGGGTCGGTAACTACAATCTATCGTTCAAGTCCTTTTTAATAACCTCTTAGTTCAACCGAGAGTGTGGCTATGCTTATATATTACATATCTACATTTTAGATCTCGTTTCCATAAAAAACTGCACCACTTATGGGCAGAATCCAGCGCAAAATGCATTGCCATTAACATTACAATGTCTTAGCTAACTGCTCAGGAATGCCAAACAATGAATGCAACAATGCACCATGCATACTTACAACAGGATGGTTGCTTCGAAAAGCTGCTCTCTTGAGCCAGCCGCGTAGATCGCTCCCTCTCCATCCATTGTGATGTTTCACCTCACACGTTAGATTTATTCTCAGGCACTGTGTGTGTGTCGTGTGTGACCCTTATTTATATGTGGCAATGTGTGTATATATTTATATGCAGCAATATGTGCATATGTTTAAGTGTAAATTTTGGCATATATGTAGGCCTATATGTCGGCTAAAAGCTCGTGGGTTGACATTGCCACACTCATGTGGGTGATATATTGTGTTTAAACATGTGGGCGTGCAGTTTTGGGCGTTGAGTATGTTTTAAATATTTGTTAATTATTTGAAGGCAGTGCACATATTAACCATGTCACGTTTCAATTGTTTTACGCATTTTAACTTGAGGGCGGCGCGGTGGCCCAGTGGTTAGCGCTGACGCCTCACAGCAAGAAGATCCCGGGTTCGAATCTCTCGGCTCGGGTGCCTTTCTGTGTGGAGTTTGCATGCTCTCCCCGTGTCCGCGTGGGTTTTCGCCGGGTACTCCGGTTTCCTCCCACAGTCCAAAAGCATGCTCCTGGATAGCTTGATTGGCTCACAGACTAAAATTGTCCCGCATTGCCCGGCGATGGACTGGCGTCCCGTCGTCGGGTGTATTCCTGCCTTATGCCCTGTGTTTCCGGGATAGGCTCCGGCTCACCGTGACCCTATATAGGATTAAGCGGTTTCAGATAATGAGATGAGATGAGAGGTTTCAGATAATGAGATGAGATGAGATTTTAACTTGATCCATGAAAATTATGTTTTACTGTATAGTTGTGTTCGGCAGTTTACTTTCATTAAATATATTGAGTGTATAGCTGTGTCCTTCCAAAGAGAATTGTTTTCAAGGCAATGATGTAGGCCATATCCTGCACAGCCTCAATCTCAGCTACCATTGCTATGCTGATGACATCCAAATCTATATCCATGCAAAGCCATCAATCACTACGCCTGGTCTTTGCATGTCGTCCTCACTCAACTGTGAAGGCGTGGCTTAATTCAATTTCCTCAAAATAAATGGTGACAAAACAGATGTTTTGCTTGTCGGAACCCCGCACCAATTGTCTAAGGCTGAACCTATGCAATTGATGCTTGATGACCAGACCATTGAAGTTGTTAAGGCAGTCCGGATTCTAGGTGTGACTCCTTATTCCTCACTCAGCATTGAGACACACATCAACAAGGTGACGAATGTAGCCTGTTTGGATCTCAGAAATATAGCCGGACTGCACAACATCCTTTCACCGGCTGATGCTGAGAAGCTAATACACATCTTCATTTCCTCACGAATCGATTTGTGCAAGGCACTACTCCCTGGCACCCCTGCCTACCTGATCAATCGTCTCCAACGTGTGCAGAATGCAGCTACTAGAATCACTCGCAAACCATCCACTATCACATATCCCCAGTACTGATGTCTCTCCACTCGTTACCAGTTAAATAAGGATTGAATTCAAGATCCTCCTTCTCACCTAGAAGGCTCTCATTGGCGCTGCTCCGCTGTACAATCGTGACCTACTACAGGCACCCTCCTCAACATGACAACTTCGATCCTCCAATGTGGGCTTGTTGAATGTGCCCAGATCGCTTCTCCCTTCAATGGGTGACAAAGCCTTCTCGCGCGCTGCTCCATACTCTGGAACGCCCTTCCATTGGAGATCAGCGGTGTCCCTGGGCATCTTCAAATCTCGTTTCAAGACACACTTGTTCGGTAAGTCTTTCAAGCCCTCTGGATAGGACCGTTGAGGCGACTCAATGTTGTCGTCCAAGGCTGAATCCATCCAATAGATGCTTGACGACCGGACTATTGTAGTCTCTAAGGCAGGATTCCTGAGTCTAAGGGTGACTTTTGATGCCTCACTCATCTTCGAGACACACATCAACAAGCTGACGAAAGTAGCTCATTTCCATATCATAAACATAGTCTGACTGCGCAACATCCTGTCACCGTCTGAGAAACTAATACACAAAACATCTCTTCACGAATCGACTATTACCACGCATTACTCATTGGCATCCCTACTTCGCTGATCAATAGTTTCCAACCTGTGCGTTATTCAAGATCCTCCTTCTCACCTACAAGGCTCTCACAAGCGCTGCTCCGACATACATCCGTGACCTACTTCAGGTACCCTCCTCAATACGACAATTGCGATCCTCCAATATGGACTTGCTGCATGTGCCCAGGTCGCACCTCCATTCGATGGGTGACAGAGCCTTCATGCGCGCTGCTCTCAGACTATGAAATACTCTTCCACTGGAGATTCGATCAGCTGAGTCCTTAGGCATCTTTAAATATCGTCTCAAGACTGCCTTGTTCCGTTAGACTTTCAAGTCCTCTGGCTAGGACTATTGATGTGCCTCAGTGTTGTCATGCCGGGATGATAGCTTTCCTCCGACCTGCGCTTGCTAGAGAACATTTATTCCATCCTTGTTTGTTGAAGAATTATTTTGTTTCGCTTATTTTATGTCCTTTAATTTATTGCTACTATTTGACTTTCTGTTGAATTGTCCTGATGTTGTTGTTGACATGCTGTTCTCTCCACAGCTCGAATTTGTAAAAAAAAAAAATAACGTTATTGTTGCTGATTTGCCGTTCTTATGTCATTGCTGTTGATAAGCCGTTCTCTCCACAGCTCTGTGCAGCACTTTGTGACCCTCGGGTTGAAAGCGCTTTAGAAATGCAATTACTATTACTGTAAAATAATGAAGCATTTAATTCCCTAAATCTGATTCATATTTAATGTCATGGGATATTTAAAAATATATTTCTCACTATCATACCACTGATGCATTTAAACAAGTCTGATGATTTAACTAAGATTGGGGCCTACAATTCATATTGCATGTTTCCTCCATAGTTCTTGTAAAAAAAATGCTTTTAGTGTTTGCCGTATGTTTCCCGGAGCTGACAACTTCATGAAAAATTACATTGTTTTCAGCTTCATCCAACGAAGTAATTGGAATCGTTTTTATAATTATTAATTTTCTTACCATCACTCGCTAAATCCTGTAGAGGGCTCTGGTGAGCCAGCGATTACCCTGGCAGACACAGGGCGCAAGGCAGTGTTAACCCCAGGATGTAATATCAATCCATCACATGNTTGGCTTGCAGACTAAATTGCCCGCAGTGCTCAGTGATGGACCTGCCTTGCGCCCTGTGTCTGCCGGGATAGGCTCTGGCTCACTGCGACCTTGTACAGGACTAAGCGGTTTCTGACAATGAGATGAGATGAGAACATATTACTACGTCCCTAATTTGGACAAATTATTACATGGTCATTCACACAAAATTAAGAGTTAAAATATTAACCGACATTCCAAATAAAGAAATACACAATGCGTGTCCAAAGAGTCAGATGGAAGTTGGTAGTAAACAAAATAGGGTTTCTCAATTGCATATATGTCTTTGTGATCATCAGTGAGGCAACAAAAATATAATTCCCCACACAGAAACGTCATTGTGGGGCTGTGAAAGATAACTAAGTTTGTACAAGATTGTCTGTGGCAAATTCAAGGTCCTGCGCTGGTGCATAAGTATTATAGCTATGCTATCGTCTACTGTGAAATGGTGCAGAGGTTCACCAATCAAACTCTGTGGCCACCCTTATTATTACTGGAAAAATAAGTTTCTGCTTTTTTTGCTGACCATCAACCCTCTTAAGCATTCTTCCATCTTCATGACGTCAAAAGAAGGCGTTATATATTGTGGGCAGGTTTTCTGCTAGCCGTACTAACTATACAAGACTTATCAGGAGGACACTCACTGAGTAATTGAAGTCAATCAGTGAGTACTAAAAATCACCGATCAATATTACTGATTTAAATTGAAAACTACTCGGTGAATAATGAAAAGTCATAAGTATGTATTTTGTTTTAAGAAGCCTAATACAAGGTTATGATTGTAAATTGTAAACTGCTGCAGGTGATTCATAGCTGCTGTACCAAGACAAACCATTTTCCATTTTTATTTCAAAGTTTATTTGCAGTTCATTCTTTTGTATTGACAGAGTAACTGCTTTGTGCATTTTAAATAAGGACATATTCATTATCAATATCCACACAAGGATTTTGGGAGTCGTAGCATATCCCGCTAGACACAGGGCACAAGGGCTATACCCAGGATGTGACGCCAGTACATCGCAGGGCCCTATTTGGGATGGTTTACTCAGCAGGCCAATTAATCTGGACAGCAGTGTGTATTTAGACGGTGGAGGAAACCGGAGTACCAAGTGAAAACCCACGCGGACATGGGCAGAACACGCAAACTCCACACAGAAAGGTACCTGAGCCAAGAATCGAACCCGGACGCTCCTTGATGTGAGGCGATAGCACTCCTCACTGCACCATCGCACTGCCCCTAAATAAGTGCAAATACGTAGTAAAGTTGGAACTAAATACGTAAATTATAAAATGAGGTTTGTAATTTCGACGTGAAATTATTGACATGGTATACTTGTACTGAGAGCACTGCTGAAAATGTTATTTACACATATTAGTAACTAAATGGTAACATCTTTTGTTAATTACGCTTGACACAAATCAACTTCACGGCTGCACGTTGCTCGTTTAATCTGTCACATTTTCATAAATGTTTATCTTTTTGCTCTTTTGCACTATCTGTGCTGTTCGGGATAACTCTGCTTGGTATCGTTCCCCAGTGAGTAGCACACTGAATGCCACCTTGCCCATTTCACGACTGTTAATGCCATGCATGATTACTGTGATGGAGTTTTGAAATCCCAACCGTATGACTTTAAGCGAATCTCATTGAAGGTGTTCCGAATTGGATAACCATCACTCTGGCTAGCAGAGGGACAGGAGCTCATGATCCTTGAAGGGGAATCATCCCTCTCCCGATTGTATGTGGGAGGAGGGGTTACTTGGGTGCTGAGCCCATAAAAGCTGGCTTTGACAGCTGAATTAATGTCTGCCCGTGCTGCTCTGGTCCATTCGTGCCTTTATCTCCACTCCCACCGCTCCCCGTATTCCCTCTTCCCTCCCTCAGCTGCCTCACCCACTGAACAGTAACTTATTCAGGGCCTACCTATAGAATGCTCTTGCCAAGCGGAACTTTTAAATGATATTATGAATCCATTCCCGCAGAATGTGATTGAGTTGTGCAGTATGTGTAAACCACTTCATAATCGCTAAGCACTTTTTGCATCTCTCACAATACACTTTTAAAATTGCCTTAAATTGCATTGCCAAAGATAAAAATGCTAGGCACTCAGAAGAAAACATCGTGTTTATTTGTTCGCTGATTACTTATGTACAAAGAGAAAAACAAAAGCACACTTCAAAAATATGCACTGTAAGTGCACAGAGGATTAATACGATTATCAAACGTTAAACCTGAGGGCCTTTACAAAACACGACAAGAGGAAAATCGTTTTCGCTTATTACATGATAACGTACATTCCACATTGTGTTCCAAATGACAGTACTGTACCTTAAATTATCCATAGTTTTTATGCGTTTACCAATAATGAATTGCATTGCTGCCATTTATTTCCAGATACCAGGAAACCAAGCAAGCTGACAAAAAAACACGAACGTTAACAAATAAAAATGACCATATATTTATTTAAAAATATAATATTGCCCCTTTCTTGATCTCATTACTATGTAGCCGGTGGTACCGTGTGTGCGTGGGGAGCGGTGGCTCAGCGCTCAGCGTGCTGCGTTACAAACTTGGCGACCTGTGTAAGATTCCTGCATTAACCAGCGACAAATTTCTGAACCGGTCCTGGGCGTCCCCCAGTTCGATTCGACTCAGCCTCAAAAGAGTACCTAATACAATATGTAAACATTACCAGTTGGGAGACAAAGGCGGTCGGGCGTGGTGCTGATCACCCACCTCCTTCTGTGCCGTGCAGACCTGCATAATAGCTGCTAGCTAATGGCACTAAAATCTGTTAAGGATCTTTGTTTTTTGTATCTGGAGCGTCTTTCCATTGAAAGTTCGTTCAGCCGAGTCCCTGGACATCTTCAAATCCCGTCTCAAGCTCATTTGTTTTCTAAGGCATTGAAGTCCTCTGGCTAGAACTGTTTATGCTGCTTACTGTTGTGTTCGTATGATGGCTCGCTGTTGACCTGCGCCTGCTCAGTAGCACTTATTCCTTCTTTTATTCGTTTAACAATTATTTTATCCGTTATTTTATGTCCTTAAGTGATTTTTAGCCAGTCTTGCTCTAATTGATCTACTCTGATGTTGTTGTTGCTGTTGACATGCCGTTCTCTCCACAGTTTTGCGCGACGCTTTGTGATCCTTGGGTGAAAGGCACTGCTAGTATAACCTTAACCAACTGTAGAATCGAGTGCTGTTAGCGCGTACCTGTAATGGCCAGCATGGCACGAGGGGCGAGTGGGTGGGTGGCCAACACACGCCCTTGCCAAACAACACGCAGTGCCATACAGCTAGACAATTGAGAGTTACAAGTCTTTTTTGGTTATGCAGATAATTAAAAAATGGAGGAGAGTGGCAGATTGCTGCTGGGAATGAACTTTTGATTTGCTATAAAAGTAGACCCAGTATTTTATAGTTGGATCTACATGGAGCAGTTAAGCATTACCCAAAGCAAGCTGTAATTGTATTCCAGAACATTCAAGCTTGCATATCTAGGTAATTTTCTTTAGCATACATAATCACTGAGACGGTAATCCCTTCCACATAAAATTTACCCATCACAAGTTAAATACGAAGTTATAGGAAGTCATGCCAGTTCGCATTTAATTGCATAATGCATTACCGATCTAGCTGGCATGACATGATCGGGAAGAAAGCCTTATTGAAATACATGCACGCATTTTAAGGTCTTTATTATATCTTGTTTAGAATGAGGTATATGGAGTTTCTTAAAGAGGCTGCGGAGTGGTGAGCTATAACACTTCGATTGATTCCTTGAAATCGCTTGCCCCAGGGATGGACCGTATAACTTTTGCCAGGTTCATAGGCGAACAGCAGGCACGTAAACAGTTCTGAAAGTGTTTACTGGTTGAAAAGGCCAAAGCTGAGGTCTTGTTCCGGCTTGTGCTTCAGATATCATTGAATGTTAATACAGCTCAAAATGATAATATAGTTGCATATGCAGAGCGCTTTTCACCAGAGGGTCACAAAGCGCTGCACAGAGCTGCGAAGAGAACGCCATGTCTACAACAACGGCATTATAACGGAAAAATCAGCAACAATAACATTTTTGGTTTTTTTTTATATACACATCGTTGCAGAAAAACATACAAAATATGATCAAACTTTGAACTATAATTTTTAAATGCTAAATTATCAATGTTTATAATACATATCTTGGGAAATGGTTTAATGGATCATTTATCGTATAATATTAATAATAGCATTTCTAGAGTGCTTATCACCCCAGGGTCACAAAGCGCTGCACAGAGCTGTGGGGGAAACGGCAAATCAATAACGAGATAAGAACAGCATGTCAGCAATAACGATTTTTTTGGAGTTTTTTTTTTTACAAATGCGAGCTGTGGAGAGAATGACATGTCAACAACATCAGAACAGCCCAACTGAAAGTCAAAAAGTAGCAAAAAAAATAGGACAAAATATAAGCGATTAAACAAAAAATCTGCTACAAACATGGATGGAGATAAATGTTCCCGAGCAGGCGCAGCTTGGAGGATTGCTATCATCCCGGCACGACGACACTGAGCCGTATCAAAAATCATTATACCTATAAGTAATGACACAACATTTATGTTAAGTATCATCAACATTACCATACATTATATTGGTCATCCAATTTTAATGCTGAGTTCATAATTGCAATTTTTTCAAATCTTTCACCAAATTGTGCTAAATTTGTCATGAAGAAATGCCATTGAAAACTCAAAAATTCTTGACTCAAATATTTTAAAATAGTAATTTCTGTAATAAATTCTGCACTATTTTGATTGGAAGAATGGCCATTTTTCAGGTCCGTCAGAATATTTTACAGATCACTATTCATCGAGGATCCTTTCCTCCATTTGCTGTTCAATTGGCGTGTCTCGGTTTGATTGGCAGAGTGGGTTGAAGTGGTAGAGCGATGATGGTGGACTACGATAGCGTTATGACAGAGGGACAGATTTGGGAGTCTTCACATTTGAATAGTCACAATTGCATGAGTAAATTCATACATTTTTGTACCTGGGGGCCTTGTCATTCTTTTGCAGTCTTTGGTGCATATCATGACACAGTTTTTGCTATATCTAGCCTTCCAGTAATGTACTCTACAAAAAATATGTCCTGAAAAGTTTGCCACAAAATGATGTTTACTTCCACCTCCTGGAACGGGGTCCGCGGTTTTCATGGCTCTGTGATTTCCATGTTGACATGTGTTAATGATTAAATCCTATCCGTTGGCTGGTATTTTCTCGGGAAAACCAAATCAAAATGTGGTCAGCTGCTGGATATTTTATATAGAAACTATGACTCACAGGCAAATGCATATATGGCACTTCAACATGTAGAAATTGCCTATTTAATCGCCGGTACCCAGGCCACTTCCAAGTAAGGCAGAGGCTCTCAATCGGATCTGATCTAAAACAGGTCATCAAAGCACTGTATATATACTTACAATGGGGGTTTATCTAAAGCAAGCACATTATTTTCAACCAAATATGGTTAAAACAGCACAAGCAGCAATAGCTTAATGTACAAGAACGGATGAGAAAGGCGCATTGGATGAAATATTGACTTTTCTTTGGCTCAACTGGGCTACAAGTCTGTGTTTTACAGTTTGACTGCTCTGCTTAAAAATATATTTTACTGTATGTTAATCAGTATAGCAAGTCCATTTTCAATTACTTAAGCTAAATTCTTTGACCTGAAATTAAATATAGATTGTGTCAGATGATATTATCCTGACGAAGACTAGTTCGTTGAAATATTGATGTGTTTAGCAAAACTTGTGAGGAAATGTGTAAATGGTCACCACAGTGGCGGTATTATAATTTAATTTGTTCAGCACATATAATTTATGACGTGTTATTCATGGTAACTCAGCCGTTCATCCTTGTGGAGTTGAAAATTGGGTTCCATATTGTAGGAAAGCCACACTAGATAAAGAATGCGTGCTTTCCAAAGAATAGTTTTAGAATGCCTGAGAATGGCAGGGATACATCACAATGGAGAGAATGAAGCGCTCGACATGGCAATCTGGAAATAACAGCTTTGGAAAGCAATTCCCATGCATCAAGCTGTGAAAAATTATACAAGTATAACCATAGGCCAGTCCTTATATGGCTGATGTTGATGTAGGGCACATACTATAATTTCACATTAATAATACGTTAATCCATAAATAGTACTTTTCACCCAGAGATTCCAAGGTGCTTCAGGAAGCACAGAGAGGTTAGGAGGAGGGGGAGGCAGCCAGGTGGTTAGCCGGCACCAACTCATTACACTGCGAACGATATATGATCGTATCAGCCAATTAATGAATTTGTTTATTAATTGTGGAATAAAACCCAAGAACTCATTATAAACCCAGGCCGAAACAGGGATAAGAATAATAGAAACTCTACACAGAAAGACACCGCGGGAGAAAATTGAACTGCCTTGGGCAGAACCTTTTTTCTGTGAAGCGTAGATGTTACCACCATACCACACTGATTGAGCCATATAATTGTATCAGGAGAAGAGGAGTGGTGCGTCGCTGCCACGATGCATTTGTGAATGGTGCCTTAGCCGTTATACGCTTGATGGTCTGTTTTGGGAAACTACAGTCACACATCAACAAGTCAGTGACCACGAGGAATAATTAAAACCAAATGTTGGGGAATTTCTCCGAGCAGAACTTGCAATTTTGGAACTGATGCTGCACAAAGTCATTGCATGTCTAAACGCCAAAGGATGCCTCCAATGTGGGAGGCAAAACGTCGTGAAGGAGAGAGGAGTGATCGACGCGGCTATCCCGAAAGAGCATCTGTTAGAAGCAATCATCTGACATCATCATTATCAACACCCGACCAGCTTAATCCTTTACAGGGTAGCGGGGGGGGGGCGCGGAGTTTATCTCAGAAAAGAGAGGGCACAAGGCAGGGCTATGTCCAGGATGTAACGCCAGTACATCGCAGGGCACTTTTTTTGGAGTAATTTACTCAGCATGCCAATTAACCTAGGCAGCAGTGTGTCATTGGACCGTGGGAGGAATCCGAAGCATCCGGCAAAAGCCAGGTGATGTGGGGAGAACATTAAAACTTTACGCAGAAGGGCACCGGGACGGCGCTTCCGCGGGTTGTGGCCGTGATGTAAGAACCTGGTGTCCGGATGTGGCGTCACGAGGGGCATGTGTGGGGTAATGGAGTGGCGTGGCCGCAGCGTGGCACCAGGGGTCAGAGCTGATCGCCTGAGAATGCCCTCGCCCCACCGGTGGTGGAACCCTGCGCTGCCGTTCAGTGACTGGGCAAGCCTGTGAGCTGTGAGCGGATCCTATTGGATAGGAGGTAGCCGTGAGCAGATGCAGCCGGCCCAGGAGCCACTACACTACATTGCCCCATAGCGGCCTCTATGGATGAGCCGGGCCTACCAGGCTGTCGGGGAAGCCCACACTAGACGGGCTTTGGCAGCGCAGCCAAAAGGTCTACTCACCATGGATGCGCCCAGGGCAGGTGGGGGAACTCACTTCACCCAGGCAAGGGCCCCATACGGTGGTGCATCAGCTGACACCCTGGACGGTGCTGCACGAGGGAGAGGCTGGCGAGTACCGTGGGTGAAGGCCTGGAGACCCGCCCTGGGGAGGGCCCGGCCAAGCAGCAGCCCGGGGAGGTGAGGGAACCCCATGTCAAGCCTGACCACGGTGGGGAAGAGCCCCGGAGGTGGCCGACTCGGGAGTGGCTGCGGAGTCGGGCAGAGGGGCTTTGGCACCCAATGGGCTCCACACCCGTGGTCACGGACCCCGCCTGACCGAGCGAACTGGACAGCCCAGAGGGTCTTTCCCTGAGGCATCCGAGTGAGGAGACTGCAGAAACCACTGGTCCCTTGGGTGCCAGATGGTTAACACGGCCCACAGTACATTTCCAAGACTTTGTGACTGTGGTCAGTGCATCCCACGGCAAATGGCCTAAGTCCGGGATGGGCCTGGCTGCTGGAGGAGGAACTGTGGTGCCAAGCTCCATGCAATGGAAGGTCAAGTGCACCCCGACTCCCTCACCCTGGGATTGAGACGATCATCAATGTTCTTTAGTGTGATTGGCTTAAGGGGTGTCTGGCAGAAATGGCAGATAGAGTGTCACGGGGTCCTGTCAGTGGTAGATAGCAGCACGGAAGATTCGAGTTGACGTGACACACTGAAGTTTCGAGAGACAGAGGGGATGCAGTAGGACACGAGTCGACATGACGTGACTCGCAGAACATTCGAGAGACAGGGTAGGGAGATATGAACCTCTCTGATGCTGAGAAGCTAATGCATATCTTCATCTCTTCACGAATCGATTACTGTAATGCCTTGCTTCCTAGAATCCCTGCCTACCTGATCAATCATCTCCAATATGTACACAATGTGGCTGCTAGTGTCCTCACTTGCACACCCATCCATGATCACATATCCTCAGTACTGATGTCTCTACACTGGTGTAACCGGTGGCTACAGTAATGAGTTGTACATATTCATGGTCGCACATTAGAATGCTGGCGTGTTAGCATTGCACACGCCCTCACGTACAGGGAAACACGCCTACCCTTGCGGAAGTGTTCCTCAGTGTGAGTGCTGGCGTGAGAGGTGAGTGCTTGCTGCTTGAGCTCTGCACATATTTATAAAATTATATCCGTAGTTGATTAATAATGAAGTGTTCTGTATTATCCGCAGGGCTGTGGAGTTTGGATGTGACTACGTGTGTTGGTGGGTGTGTTTGAAGGTATGTGGTGTTAAGCGGTTAGACCGAGATATTGTTATTTAGGAGAGAGGGGGGAATCTTTTGTTGGTTTTGGCGCGGAGTGCACGTGGCTGCACGCGGCGGCCATGTTTGGTGCGCATGGTATTTTTTTATCGAGTGTGAGTGCTGGCGTGAGAGGGCTGTGAAGTTTGGATGTGACTACGTGTTTTGATGGGTGTGTTTGAAGGTGCTGTGTCTGCAGAGTGAATAAACATAAATTCGAGATAAGATACTTGTGGAAGCAAAGTCCTTGTGGTGGAAAAGAGTATCGAGTGTCGGCGAACCAGGAGCAATGTAGGCGAAGCGCGAGGAGGGATTTAACAAAAATACAACACGGAACTTTACCATCCGAATCTCCTCCTCGCCACATGTGCACTCGCGTGCGCCGAGTTCACATGTTATCTGACTTTCTAACTGGCCTAGGCGCCAGCCTGCAGTCTCTCATGCATCGGTGACCGTGTTGTGGGTGTGGAGAGAGACAGTGCAGGTTGGTGCCGGCTACATTTGCCTCAGAGAGAACTGGTATCACGAACATGATTTTCTCACATTGAATCAGGCCCTACCGTGAGACTTTACATTCCATCAGAAGGCTCGTTCAAATGGCCATAGTGGCAGACTAGCAGTTCTCCACCATGTGTTTGCCATCAACTGAACGATTCTGTCGCCGACCTTCAATTCATTCGAGGATTTGGCTCTAGATTGGAGGTCGGCTCAACCTGTGAAGTTGGTGCTGTTCTACCACCCAGACCACACAGACAAAGATCAGTAATGGACAGGTTGTTTACATAAATTCCCCTTGAGCAAACCACGTCCAGAATATGGCTACATCTGTGATTGGCAGTTGTCACGTGTTGAAAGAGGCCAAATGAGTTCAGAGTGGCCATGAGATCCCTGGAAAGGGAGCACTTTCGAGTGTCAACATGGATGTTGAAGTCACCAAGTTTCAGGATCCTTTCGAAACTGGAGCACAGTTTAGAAAGCAGCTTGGACAGTTCATTGACAAAAGACGTGGAGTTACTAAAGCATTGATGTTGCATTGTCCTAAGCTGACTGCCTTTTGGTAAAATCTGGCTAACACTGACAATCAGGCTCAAAATAAAGCCATGTCTGGTGTTGACCAGTCAGTTTGAAGGACAATGCATATGTTATCAAAGCTTTTTGTTTGCATATTTTGCCTCAAGTATGTGTGACTTTTGCAAACTATACAAATGTAAAATGTGTCTATTTTGGTGTCTTAAGATCTTAACACCTGTATAATTTCATAGAAATGGTGAAAACCTTTTTATTCTTTACATATGTACACTGGCAAAGGTACCTATAGCTTAAACAGCTCGACCTGATCTACTAAAACATTGATATTGCATTGTCCTAAACAGACTGCCTTTATGGCAAGATCTGGCTAACACTGACAATCAGGCTCAAAAGAAAGCCATGTCTGGTGTGGGCCATTCTGTTTGCAGGACAATGCATATGTTATTAAATATTTTATTTCCATATTTAGAACAGTCAAACAGTTTTTCAAACAGTTTTTCAAAGAGTTTGTCCTATTTCAAGTTTGACGGGGAGTTTTTTTCCAACAAAAATTGGGTGCAGCAATGGGATCACCAGTCTTACCCATAGCAGCCAATCTGTATCTAAGCAGTTATGAAGAGGAAGCCATAAACTCATTTACACCGAAACCCACCCACTGGTATCGATACATTGATGACAAATTCACTATGAGCACACGGAAGACAAAAGCCAGGGGAATTTATTGGTCACTTAAACTCCATACACCCGAGTATCAAGTTCACCATGGAAACGGAAGAAAACGGCCAAATCCCATTCCTGGACGTACTGGTGAAGAGAAACGCAAAGGGGATATGCTCAGCCACACTGTATACAGGAAGACAACACATATGGACAGGTATTTGCACAGAGTCTCACCATCACCCGAAACAAATGGGGGATACTGCACACTAGCCCACCGGTCAAAAACAGTATCAGACAAACGACATCTAAGAGACGAGCTACACCATCTACAGCAAGCACTACTGAGCAATGGATACACAAAGACATAAATACAACGTGCCATAAAGAGAGAACCTAGACAGAAAGAGCATGAAAATGAGGAGGAAGATACCAAAACCCACGCTTTCCTGCCATATGTGAAAAGCACCACAGACAAAATGAGCAAATATCTAGAAAAATATTAAATTAAGACAGTCTTCACAACCCATCAGAAGATACAAGACGTAATCAAATCACCATAAGACCGACTACCATTACAGACAGAAGGCGTATATTGCATTCCTTGCAGCAACTCCGAGGAAGTGTACATCGGATAAACAGGAAGAACAATAGCCACAAGAAAGAAAGAGCACAAGGCAGCAGTGTGTTTGCTGCATACCGATAAATTAGCAATGGCAGCATACAGCGTAGACAAACAACAATCGATTTTGACAAGATGCGAGTACTAGCAGCTATACACCACAATAGTCCAAAATTAATTTGTGAAGCAATAGAGATTCATAAGACAGAAAGGACTATGAACCACAAACAAGAAATGAGAATAAAGCTCAGCCAAATCTGGAGGCCAGTCATTGAAGTCAGAAGTGCACAGATATAGAGCTCTGAAATACAGACATCAGAGAGGAATTACCAGTGTTTGAATAACTAGGCATGCTTTCGTGAGATGCAAACTAGGAGATGAGTTACAGGCAGAACGGGATTGGGTTAATGTGATTCTGGTGTGTGAGCAAGACAATGGAACCTTTTCAAATGGACAGCGATCTTAGTCCATTGATCCTGAATGGAGCAACTCTATAGAAGAGACTTAACACAAACATAGTACCTACATATAAATAGGAGTCACACGTGACACACGCACAAGGCAACTGAGGATGCCTCTAACGTATGAGGCGAAACGTCGTGATGGAGAGAGAGGGAGCGATAGACGCGGGTGTCTCGAGAGAGCAGCTTTTCCAAGCAATCATCATGCATCGAGCCGTGACAACCTACATCATTATATTCAAGATGCTTACCATAAGTTAGTAATTGACTGGTTGGCAGTCATTTACAATGCACTGCTCCCTGGCACCCCTGCCATCCATCCATCTTCGCTTATCCGGGACCGGGTCGCAGAGGCAGCAGTCTGAGCAGCGATGCCCAGACTTCCTTCACGCCAGACACTTCCTCCAGCTCTTCCGGGGGGACCCCGAGGCGTTCCCAGGCCAGCTGAGAGACTTAGTCTCTCCAACGTGTCCTGGGTCTTCCCCGGGGCCTCCTCTGATATCTCCTATGTGTGCAGAATGCGGCTGCTCGAGTCTTAACTCACACACTCATCCATAATCACATTTCCCAATTACTGATGTCTCTCCACTGGTTATCTGTTAAATACAGGATTGAATTCAAGATCCTCCTCACCTACAAGGCTCTAACTGGCGCTGTTCCGACATACATCCGTTGACCTAACTTCAGGCACCCTCCTCAACACGACAACTTCGATACTCCCATTCGCGCGTGCTACATGTTCCCAGGTCACACCGCCATTTTACAGGTGACAGAGCCTTCTCGCATGCTGCTCCCAAACTCTGGAATGTCCTTCCTTTGGAGATTCGATCAGCTGAGTCCTTGGGCATCTTCAAATCTCGTCTCAAGACTGACTTTTTCTGTAAGGATTTCAAGTCCCCTGGCTAGGACTCGTGACTCTTATCTCTAACACAGACACCTATCTCTAACACTTTGCCTCCTATCTCTAACACTGGGACTCCCCTCTATAACACTTTGACTCCTCTCTCTAATACTGAGAAGCCCATCTCTAACACTTGGACTCCTATCTCCAACACTGAGACTTCCTTCTCAAACACTCTGATTCCCATCTCTACACTGTGACGTATCCATTCCTGCTGTCGTTCAGGGATGCGCAGCTCTCGAGGTTCATTGATGTGGCTCAGTGTTGTCATGCCGGGATGATGGTGTCAATCCTCCGAATTGCGCCTGCTCGGGGACATTTATTCCATCCATGCTTATGGCAGAATTATTATTATTTATTAATCGCTTACTTTTTATCCTTCTATAGTTTGTTGCTAGTTTTCATCTCTCGGTTGGGCTGTCCTGGTGTTCTTGGCATGCCGTTCTCTCCACAGCTCAGATTTGTAAAAAAAACTCCACAAAAACCGTTGTTGCTTATTTGCCTTTCTTATCTCGTTATTGATGTGCAGTTCTCTCCACGGCTCTGTGCAGCGTTTTGTGGCCCTTGTGTGACGAGCGCTCTAGAAATGCTATTATACGATCAATGATCGATTAAACAATTTCCTTACATTTGTATTATCTCATCTCATCTCATTGTCTGAAACCGCTTAGTCCCCTACAGGGTCACGGTGAGCCGGAGCCTATCCCGGCAGACACAGGGCGCAAGGCAAGGATACACCCACGATGGGACGCCAGTCCATCGCCGGGCCATTTGTATTATGAACACTGATAATTTACGCATTTTAAGATTATAGTTGAGAGTCTGGTCATGTTTTACTTCTGCAACGATGTGTATATAAAAAAACAACCCAACAAATATTTATTGCTGCTGATTTTCCGCTCTAGTGCCGTTGTTGTTGGCATGCCGTTTTCTCCGCAGCTCTGTGAAAGTGCTTTGTGACCCTCGAGTGAAAAGCGCTCTATAAATGCTGTTATTATTTTACTGCCACAACATATATCTAATTAAGAGCATTTCTCTAAAGATCTGCACTTTCGTAATAGCTGAGGCAAGCATTTATCTTCTCCCTCACGACGT
>JAZEWT010000003.1:3172466-3195241 GCA_036362905.1 Mordacia mordax
CCTCCTCCACCGCGCTATTGTTACGAACCATGCGGGGGCCAACGTGCAATCAGCTTAGTCCCACCGTTCTCAAACGGTGGGTCGCGACCCATCAGTGGGCCATGAGCACCCACCTAGTGGTCCCTTGAGACCAGACCCAGGCGGGTCTTGAGGTGAAAAAGGTTGCGTTACCCTGCCATAGTCAACATCGAGCCAAGGAACAAGAGAAGTGCACAAGAATGCCACGTCATTTGGATCCATTTCAAAGTATGTTTCCTATGCAATTGGTATCGAGTGAATCTCTCCCCGATGAATCCCCGACCCTGCTCCGATAGACTAACGACAATATCTTTATTTATATGTGAAGACACAGAATGGAGTTGTGCTTATATATATATCTGCGTTTACCGCGAAAGCTCAACGCATAATGAGTTTGTGTACGAGATTGCTTTTCCCGGGTAAACGACATGCCATCATTCTTACGGAATGTTCTTAAAAACATCCGTTAACCCATCCGCATGTGTTTCACAAACGCAACTCTGCTGATGAGACCCAGAAGGTCGAAACTAGTCAGAGGTTTGCTCGCTTAGGCAAACGCTGTTTGTGAATGTTGCGCTGGAAATCCAATCCGTTGCTGTACTAAACATGTTTTTTTCTCTGCAAGAGAGATACACAGAAGACATTCCTGTTGTATAGTTGCTATTACCAATCAGGCTGTTGTTTGTGTCGATTTCATGATTATAGTCCAGCTCCTCTTTCAAAGCTTTTATCAAAGCCTTTTGAATCAAACACAAATTCGGCACGTAAGTAAAAACACCATTTTCCGCACAACACAATTTAAAGGTTTCCCTGCCGCCTCTCGCCAGGTAGGTGACAATTTAGTGGCTTTTCCGATGTAACCCTCGAATTGTTTGGCGGCTTTGTGCTTGTGGTCGCGCGAAGCCCGTGGAAATGGCGACAAACTAAGTAGAGACTCATGACTCACAGGCGACAACTGCATCGCAATGTGTGTGTTTGACTTTTATTATCGTGTGGCGATGTGTACATCGTGCGAGCTCACGAAGGAACGCTGGCCTGAAATTGCTCTGTGATTGCACGGAGATATTCTTTTTCTTTGTCTGTGATTTCGAAGAGGTCTGCAGGAGCAGAGAGAAATTCATTGGTGTTTATTTCTTTTTTGGGGTGGTTTTTCTGAAAATGCACCCGATCGTTGTAATGAGAAAGTGACAAAAAAAACCGTTTTGAAATGACACGACTTTTGCCCCCACGAGGTTTGCTTAATTTTCCAAAACAAACGCTACTCTTTATTCTCAATGCCCGCTTAATCCCGGACAGGATCTTGGGAAGCTGGAACCTATCCCTGTAGAAAGAGGGTACAAAGCAGCACTATACCCATTTGAGGCTGAGTCGACCTATGGGAGGCCCAGAACCGGTTCGAAAAGACGTCATTGGTGGTGGCCAAGAGTAGGACTGGAACTGGGATCGCTGGGTTCATAGTACAAGATGCTGATCGCTGAACCAACCGCTCCCACACAAATAATATCTACCAATAAAACACACAAATGGTCCCAATTCAGATTCTTAGCCTCTTGCGTGTGGCGCTGTTAGCAAGCATATCGTAAGGCTGGTACCACATGATTGATTGGTCTCACCCACACCAGCCATCTTCGGCTGCCTTTATCTCCAAAAAACGATGTAGCCCACGCCATCACACAAACTGCAAATCATATGTTTTAGGCCGGGTAAAGTAAAGGAAGGCCTCGTTCAGATTCTGAGGCAACTCATGCATCAGAGGAGTTGAACTGAAGCAGGAGAAGACTGCCGCAGTGTGCAACAGTAAGCTGTACCATATATAAAGCCTAATGTTGTTTTTACAGCTCCCCATTAATATAATTACGTGCTCTGTCTGCCGCTATCGTTTTGTAGAGAGAATCGATGTGGCAAAAAAAAGAAACGCTATTACACATCGTTTAATAAAAACTTACACCGCGATGCTCTTTATTTACCCACGAAAGCCTCGCACAGTTTCAAGGCTCGTTTTCCAGGAGAGTCCTGCGTCAAGGACGCTTTGCCAATTCCGTAAAGGGAGAAATTGTCTTGTGAGAGGGAAATAGATGAAGAAAATATATCTGGAGAAAACCCATGCATATGAGGGGATAATAGAGCCGCACCATTAGGTTGAAGAATGAATTTCTGTTTTTCTTTAGAATGGCTTCTCATCCCATCCCAAGCCCACAAAGCCTCGAATGTACGAGCATTTTCCCATCCAACCAGGCTCTATCCAACTTAGCTTGTAAAATCTGATTAGATCAGTCACGTTCAGTCGGCTAGGGTTTCAATTAAGGCCCCATGTTGTGACACTGATCGCCATCTGTGGTCTAGAGCGAGCGGTATAATTTCCACATTACTATGGGCAGGAGCCAATCTATCAAACGGAGGACGGTACGCACCACACGTCAGCAAATTTGAGATTCGCTTGCAGTGGAAGACAGCAACAAATGAAACATTGTTATTCAGCCTCAGTTCCAAGGCCAACCCAGCGAGGTTAATTCATAGGATTTGGGGGCAAGATTAAATTAATCCGTGCAACCCCAAAACAAATGTGCAAGTCATTAGCGTCAACTAACGAGCGCCGATGCAAATTCGTTTCGTGTGTGTTGTTTAGAAAAATAATAATAAAGCCCTACACACTACGCCGTGTTTATTAGGAGCACGGACTTTTCCCTCGCAAGAGCCCGGGCCATCAGTCGCTTCTGGTAAATGTATTTGGCTTGTTATTGTTACGACTGAGGTTGATGATGTGCTTGGCCACGTGGCCACCGTCATTACATTACGGTGTCAGTGCAGCGATCTAGTTACCAAGTGGAAACTCGATAATGAACCCAGTGATTAATCTGCTGTTGTTGTTGCCAATTTAAACGGCCACAATGCAGAGGTTGGCTCGGTTTGGGGCCGGTTGCGCAGAACTCCGCCCCCGCCCCCTCCCCCCACAACGGTATCGGTATTGGAGTTGAATTTTACGGCCAGATGTCCTTCCTGACGCCAACCTGATTTAGTTGGAGGGTCCTCCTCGCATCAATCGCTGTTTGTCTGGAACCACCACCGAGACCAGTTCGCCAAAGTGGATGCGAGTTGGAGCGACAGACTCCAGGTTGGCATGGCTGTGAGGGTCGCTGGAACATGCAAGCAAAACCCCCCTCCACCATGATAAGGTTTGCGATCCAGGAACAAAATCCATCCCCGTAATGCTCCCGACACAAATCTCGAGTCTCTGCGACACTCGTATAGAAAACGAACTTTCATCACCGTAATGAGCAAAACGATGACGAGGTGAGGGTGATAACAGTGCTTACATTAATATATTAATATCCATACATACGTGAAATCCCTATATTCAGGACTCAGATGGGTCACTGACAGAATGGGCAGGGGAGGGTCGATTAAACAGTTACCACATTGTGGCGGGTGACAATGGTGGTGTACATACTTATGTAGGACAACAGTGCGCCTGTCACTTGGAGATGTATGAGAATCGCTGTCCACAGCTGCTCTTTCCAGATGGCCATGTCGAGTGTGCCCTCTGGCTTCCCCAAGACGTTTCACCTCCTACGTTGTACGATGATGACCCCAACGTGAGAGGGGAAAACATCAGGAAGGAGGGAATGCTCGACACGGCTATCTCGAAAGAAGACGTATCGGGAGAAATTCCCAAAGAAATCAATTATTCTGAATATGCGCAACATATTATAAAACTATAATGTGTGGTGAATTCAGTGTTTTCATTGAGGTCCTCAAAACAAAAAATAATCCCTGGCATTGTTCTTGCACCAAGATTGACTGCACGAGCATTAATAAGACAATGTCAGAGAGGGTGAAACGCGAGCGTGGTGATGCCCTGTGATCGTCTACAGCACGCTGCCGATCTGATCGATAAAGGCCTTCCGGCATAGAGAGATCATTATTATTATTACAGCAGACTATACCCGGTGAGCTCGCAAGCTCCGGATGAGGGATTTCCTGCGATACAGCAAGTGTTCGAACAACTGACCAGCGTTCGAAATGACCGAGTTATGGGGGGAGGGGGGAGTTATTGAGCCATACTTTATCACAATAGTTGGTGCAAAGGGATAAAGTGGACACCTGCTCCGCACACGTCCACGTATCATTCATCACCAATATCGCGAGCCACGGCCGGCAGTCGGATTCAGATCGCTGTGATTTTCTGAAATAATGTGGTCGCGTCGCAAACCCCCTTCCAACCCATTTTAAAAACGAAGACCTCTGCAATTTTATTTTTCCAGCAAGCCATACTGTACCGGCTTACTCTCACCTCCGTCCCAAATAGAATATCTCATCTCATCTCATTGTCTGAAACCGCTTAGTCCTATACAGGGTCACGGTGAAGCCGGAGCCTATCCCGGCAGACACAGGGCGCAAGGCAAGGATATACCGACGATGGGACGCCAGTCCATCGCCGGGCACTGCGGGGCAATTTAGCCTGCGAGCCAATTAAGCTATGTAGCAGCTTGCTTTTTGGACTGTGGGAGGAAACCGGAGTGCCCAGCGAAAACCCACGCGGACACGGGGAGAGCATGCAAACTCCACACAGAAAGGCACCCGAGCCGAGAGATTCGAACCCGGGACCTTCTTGGTGTGAGGCGACAGCGCTAACCACTGCGCCGCCCCAAATAGAATATCGTTGGTGCAAAAGCAAAAGCACAACCTTTCAGTGTTACTCTTCTTGCTCAAAGTCGATTTTCTCTGAAGGTTTCGTATGAAGCCCGTGTGAATACCGCCAGCGAAGGTATCGCGTTTGACCCAATTCACATTCGCACTGCCACCATTCAAACAAATACTAATCCCATGACTTGCGAATCCAGCGCTTGTTCCCGTATGGATTAATTTCACCCAATGCTGACAAGCGCTTTATCACTGTTCATTTGAGCAGAACATCTTTTACTTTTACAAGCTGATTTTAGCCGTGGCAGGCGATCGAACGCCGGTTGCTTTGTCCGTGGTGCCGTAAAAAAAACCACGGCGCCTTCACTTCTCCACGAGAGCCTAAGCAGCTGCTCTCTCGCGTCTCTCGCGTCTCTCGCTCTCGTCCAACTTGGCAAGGTGGCCCCTCTGCTGAAAACATGCAGCGTACATTGAGACGCTTGCAACAAGTTCAATGCCAGTCGAGGGTCAATGCAGCCTGCTATTTGTCTAGGCAGCAATACAATTTTTTTTTTAAATGTAATTTACGGTACCAACATCGGACATATATTCCACATGCACAGTTTTAATTTGTCTCATTGTCTTGTTCAGTTAGAACGTTTGTTGTATCGCAGGAATCCCGTGTCCAGAGCTTGCAAGCTCACTGGGTATTTTCTGTTGTAATAATGAACTTCTCTCTATCCAGGGTTAGAGATCGGAGCCAATGTTGTGTCGCAGGAATCCCACATTCGGAGCTTTCAAGCTCGCTGGGAAAACTCTATTGTAATGATAAATATCTCTCTATCCCCAGTATAATGAAAGTGTGGTTTCACCAGCGACGATAGAACCCAGTTGTTTAAAACAAAGAAAGCAGGGATATGAGGATTGCTTCTAAAAGCTGCTCTTTCGGGATAGCCACGTCGATCGAGAGAGGGTGGAGCGATTGACGAGCCTATCCCAAAAGCGCAGCTGTTAGACGCAATCATCATGCATCGAGCCATGAAAACCCACATCACTGCAAAGCAGCGGTATCTCAATTTATTCTTGGGGGCGAGGTGATGCGCCGTAATGGAAGATAGGGGCACGAAGGTGGCGGATGTCAGCGGGAAGCAGCCAATGAGATGCCACCTCGTACTGAACGTGCAGCTATGAAGCCCTGCTCATCTCTACCATAGACACGGGAGGACCTCGCGCCGTCCCACAGAAGTCTGAGCACGAGGCAATGCTGCTGCGAGAGGCAAAACGCGTCGCCTTTTGGGCCCCGAGCAGTATTTTCGAGACGCGGCCAGGTATACGGAATTCATGCGAGACGCTGTATATGTCGATATGTCGCGAAGACTGATTCAAACTGGCAGAGTTCACGTCTCTGGACGTCTCCCCTGTCACTTGATCAATGTGCGCTGCAAGGAAAACATCTTAATATTTATTTTCAGAACATCCGTGAGTTGCCCTCGCAAACTGCCGCGCCTTCATTGCGACAAAAAAAATCAACCGGTCACGTTAAGAGCCCCAAGTGAGCGTGGGTTGTTTTTTAATTCATCCCAATCCGCAAAGCCACTCGCGGCCTTCCTCGAAAAAATATGAAACGGCTTGAAACGTGTGGCAACCCCCAGCTATTGAGACGGGCACAGGCAAACCGTATAATGGACACTTATTAACTCCGGAGCAAGCTCGTGAAAATGCCCTCTCACGCAAGTCCACTGGCCATTTCCTTGTCGACCAACTAAAGCACTCCCCAGACAGAAACAGAGCTGGCGGGAGGAGTTGAGATAGCAGGAAAACTCCACTGGGTCATTGTGTTACGGCTACTCATATATATTTTGCCTTACAACTCGATAAAACTAAACAAATAAATAAGTGGAGCGTAAGCCGGCAAATAATTCTGAAACTTTATTAGAAAATGGGAAATCCCACCGGGTAGAAATAGCAGTGAATTTTTCTTCATCATCCGTTAGATATTGATAAGTTACAGAGAGGGAGACTATTGGCGTGGCGCACACAAACATGTCACTTAAAACAGAACCGAAACTAAATTATACCGAATAATAATCAGCAATAAACTACTCCCAAAAGAGCAAATATTTCTGTACATATCAAAGGCTCTCACGGTTGACCAGCACATAAATACAGAACCGTTTATTATTCCTTGCGCCGCGTGCGAGGCAAACACAGACGCACAACCCACGTGCTCAGGCCACACATATGCACACATCCCCGCACCCAGCCAAGGTCCTCAGTGATCGAGCAGCGAATAATACATCGATGGCACGCAGAGTAGTTTTATAATCAGCACAGGATAGGGCGGCGCGGTGGCCCAGTGGGTAGGCGCTGTCGGTCTCACAGCAAGAAGGTCCCGGGTTCGAATCTCGGCTCGGGTGCTGCTTTCTGTGTAGTGGAGTTTGCATGTTCTCTCCCAGTGTCAGCGTGGGTTTTCGCCGGACACTCTGGTTTCCTCCCACAGTCCAAAAAACATGCTGCTTGCAGACTAAATTGCCCTCAATGCCTGGTGATGGACTGGCGTCCCATCGACGGTATATCCCTGCCTTGCGCCATGTGTCTGCCAGGATAGGCTCCGGCTCACCGCGACCCTGTGCAGGACTAAGCTGAGACAGGAGACAAAATACTGCCTTCCCAGCCGTGCCTCGTTCATCTCCCGTTCACAATTCCATCACCGTGCACTCATTTGAGGTGGAGTCAACTGCAGCAAACCTCCAGGCTGGACTGAGATTTTAATTGACCACTGGTGCGCGCAGAATGGGTGGACATCAAATCACGGTTTGTGGGATTGCACTGCAGTGTGTGAGCCACACGCGTACCGTTGCCACCTGTCCCTATTGCTTTCCAGGATTGTCATCCTTTGTGAGGACACAGCTGTCCTGGGAAATCTAAGTATTTCACGGAACAAATCATTCATTCAGACTCTGGGGTTTTGCCAGTTATACAGGGCATACAGTCCTCTCTCAATGATTCTCTTCATCCCCACGATATGTCGCGGTTTTTTGGGCCTTCTATGTGACAATCCTATCGACAACACCGCTTAGTCGTGTACAGGGTCGCGGTAATCCGGAGCCTATACCGGCAGACACAGGGTGTAAGGCAGGGATGTACCCACGATGGTACGCCAGTCCATCACCGGGCACTGCGGGCAATTCAGTCTGCAAGCCAATTAACCTATGCGGCAGCATGTTTTTTTTGGACTGTGGGAGGAAACCGGAGTGCCCGGCGAAAACCCACCCGGACATGGGGAGAGAACTCGCAAACTCCACACAGAAAGGCACCCAAGCCGAGATTCGAACCCGGAACCTTCTTGCTGTGAAGCGACAGCGCTACCCACTGGGGGGCCACCGTGCCGCCCTAATGATGATGATGATGAATATCACATTTGGCAACACGGTTACACACATATCTAATTGTATCGTGCCATTGTGCCAGACGTTGAAACATGCCAAGAGTCTACGCTAATATTACTGCCTCATTAAAAACAGTTTGCTGCAAGTTATCAAAATACCAAAACAATTATGTTCGTCTGTATGGCCTGATTTTAAATGGACAATAAGGCGCTTTAATTATGAGCGATAATGCTACTCTCTTCTCTTACTACCAGCATAATTGGTTTTATAAGTAATTATACAGATGTTGCCGGTGGAAACAACGCACAACTTTCAACTTCTTGTCCACTTTAATTAAACGGTTATTACTTGTAAAACATTACCGCGTTTTGGCGTACGGTCCGTAGATTGCGATATTTGTTAGTCGCGGACCATGGTCAATCCACCGCTGAATGAAGCCATCGCTATCTTTTACAATCCCTTGACGTAGCAATCCACTTAGCACCTGCACGCGGGCAGGATTCATCGCTCCATCGACACAACGGTTGTCCTCTTGGGTGCCTTTTCTCCCTTGGCTCCCACGAGGTCACCATTGCGCCCCAGCTCCATAAATGTCCTTAACGTTGAGAATGGGGCATCTCTCTCTACCCTCCTTTGTGCCCCAATCACTGTTCATTCCACAGTTGACGGTAAGGGCCGTGTTTCTGGATCGTTAGAGTGTTTGGCGGAGACGACAATAACTTCACGTGTAGTGTCGTGCGCGCTCGGCGATCGGAAATAGTGCTCAAATTATTCAAATGAGGAGAAATATTGTTTATGATGCTGCAGCTCAGCCCACCACCTCTCTGAGGGCATTAATATGAGTGCAGTACCACTTTGTGACGTCAACAGCGGCTATAACGTGACAACAATACACGTCATTATTGGAATATCTTTAAATAAACAATAGAGATTGATGGATGTTTATTATTACACCAAAATATTTCCAGTAAGCTCACAAGCTATGGATGCGGGATTGCTGTGATACGACAAACGTTGGAACATGACAAACATAAAAATCACAAGGTAACACGAGTTTATAGCATTACATTGTGCAAGGATCAACCCCCAACCATAACCATTAATGATACAGTATCACAGTATTGCAAAGGATTAAACATGACCAACATGCTATGGGTTCTTTTTTGCCAGTATACATATATAAGATTACTTTTTGCCAGTATACATATATAAGATTATATATGACCAACATGAAAACTGTTCCATATCATTTATGTGTTCCTTTCACATACACACACAAAATCACGTTAAACCAACTACACAAACCATGGACTAAAAGTAATTAAATCTGGGATTAAATAAAGTGGATTTTTTGATAAGTTTGCGACATTTTAAAACGTCGGACTGAAAGCCAGATTCAAATTCAGGGTCTAAGCGGTAGAGGAGAGGTCTAAATAAAGACCCCCTCTCCGCCGCGCGGAACACGATGAACTATACAGTAACACTATATCGCAAAGGATACAGCGTGACTAACGTGATACATATTCAATAGTTTGGTTTTTAATACAGCTGCACTGCCCGGTGCTTCATGAGTAGGAATAAAACAAAAGCTTCCCATTGACATCTAAAAATCTCATCTCATCTCATTATCTGAAACCGCTTAATCCTATATAGGGTCACGGTGAAGCCGGAGCCTATCCCGGAAACATAGGGCGTAAGGCAGGAATACACCCGACGACGGGACGCCGGTCCATCGCCAGGCATTGCGGGACAATTTTAGTCTGCGAGCCAATCAACCTATCCAGGAGCATGCTTTTGGACTGTGGGAGGAAACCGGAGTACCCGGCGAAAACCCACGCGGACACGGGGAGAGCATGCAAACTCCACACAGAAAGGCACCGGAGCCGAGAGACTCGAACCCGGGACCTTCTTGCTGTGAGGCGTCAGCGCTAACCACTGCGCCGCCCACATCTAAAAATGATCGCAATCAATGTGAGACTGCTGCTGATAAACCTTAGTAACTTTTTGTTAAAGTTTCCATGAAACGTTAACAAGGGAAGGTGAAAACTCTGATCAGGCACCGTCGTGTTTGTACCCTTCGTTTTACAAGCGCGATTAGACTTTTATTTTGTTCATTATAAGCGGATGAAGATGGATGGATGGATGGAATTGCCTTCCAAAGCTGTTCTTTTCGGGACGGCCGTTTGAAAATCGCCTGAGAATATCTCCAACGTGGCGGGGGGGAGGCGACACACTCGAAGGAGAGGGGGGGGCGCTCAACACGGACATCCCGAAACAACAGCTCCTGGAAAGCAACTCGTGAATTAAACCGTGAAAAGCTATATATAAGCAAATAATATGAATCCACGTTTGTCAAATTATAGTCTATTAGCACCTTGTGATGATAGGGGAATGCATATATTTAAATAATCTTAGCACATTTTCATAACAAATTTTTACGTTCGTAATGGTGTTATTTTCCCCATTGGATTGTACTCCAGGCAGAGCATAGTTTTAATGGATGCGAGCCACAAACAAGCACGTTCGTTATTCACATTATCGTCCAATAAGTAAAGCCTGCGGCACTTTGTTCTTCATGGTGTGCGATTAACCGTCATACACAGCAGCCTCAATGGCGCATCCACTGCTGGATGAAGGACTCCCAACATCGTTACGGTGCCTGCGATGCTGAAGTCCGTCTGGCTTCTCTATGAAAGGGGCTCTCATTGGCTCCATCTCCACAGCGGATGTCCTCCCAGTGATATTCTCTTGCTTGGACCCAGTCTCTTCTCTCACAGCAGTACAGCTCACGAACTCCCATGTACACGCAGCGCTCCCCAAAGGTCGCGTGTCCTTTCCTATGTTCACATAACCCTGCTTGAGTCCACAAACGCGCCACCTCTAATCGATCCACACACACCTTCATGGTGCGGACGGCACGATGGCCCAGCGGGTAGCGCTGTCGCCTCCTCACGACAAGAAGGGCCCGGGTTCGAATCTCGGCTCGGGTGCCTTTCTGTGTGGAGTTTGCGAGTTCTCTCCCCGTGTCCACGTGGGTTTTCGCCGGGCACTCCGGTTTCCTCCCACAGTCCAAAAACATGCTACTGCATAGGTTAATTGGCTTGCAGACTAAATTGCCCGCAGTGCCTGGTGATGGATTTGCGTACCATCATGGGCATATTCCTGCCTTGCTTCCTGTGTCTGCCGGGATAGGCTCCGGCTCACCGCGACCCTGTGCAGGACTAAGCGGTTTATGACAATGAGATGAGACCTTCATGGTGCTGTTTGTTACTGACAGTCTTGAATCTTTTTGACCTTTGGCTCAAGCAACTGTGATTGCAAAAATCCTGTCCATGATTTGAAAATGTTCCACAACCCCCGTGGCACCCCTGCTGTGTGTCTCAGTACAATGCGGAGCACATCTCCCCCCTCCTCCTCCGCGCTTCGCTGTGCACCAGGGATGCACGACTTGTTTTTCGTGACCACCAGTTCCAAATCAAACACCCGAAAGGGCACCAACTTGGTCACGACCCCTGCTCCTTCTCCACACTGCCCCCTCCCTCCCCTTGCAGGCGCACAGGATATTTACACTGGGCTACAACCGTATAGGCCTGTGTCACAAACACGAGTGCATTTTAGCACGAACCAAAAATCAACTCAATCTTTTTGTTTTTAACGCACACATTTTGGGCGGCGCGGTGGCCCAGTAGTTAGCGCTGACGCCTCACAGCAAGAAGGTCCCGGGTTCGAATCTCTCGGCTCGGGTGCCTTTCTGTGTGGAGTTTGCATGCTCTCCCCGTGTCCGCGTGGGTGTTCGCCGGGTACTCCGGTTTCCTCCCACAGTCCAAAAGCATGCTCCTGGATAGGTTGATTGGCTCGCAGACTTAAATTATCCCGCAATGCCCGGCGATGGACTGGCGTCCCGTCGTCGGGTGTGTTCCTGCCTTACGCCCTGTGTTTCCGGGATAGGCTCCGGCTCACCGTGACCCTATATAGGATTAAGCGGTTTCAGATAATGAGATGAGACATTTTAGCGATGTTTGATTATCATTTCCGGGCCGGATAAAATGTATGACTGAGCCAGAACTACTCCACAGGCCCATATGTTGTGCACCCTTGGCGTAGAGTGTTGTTAACGTTTAGTTTTGACTTTGTGAAAACGCTCTCTGCCATTCCTGTTCATCTCCTAGAGCCCGACCCCGCGTGAGCAAATGTGCACACAACCTGCTCTGATTTTGTGTCCCTCCTGACAGGCGTTGTATATTGCTCGAGAAAACATAACAGTCTTTAGGCAGTGCCTGAGGATGCCTCGAACGCATAAGGCGCAACATCGCGAGTGTTTAGGTTCGTCCTAATATCATTGTTCAATTACAAGCGATTGCCTTTTACTGCTCAGAGCAATCAACAGGGCAGCCTTAGCAGGCTTGTAAACAAATCACATCACACAAACATGAGCAATACTTACTCGGAGCAATGTTTCTGTGCTGCAATACGGCCTCTGAGCTATGCAGTTATAAAGTTTTGCAATTTTAGTAATTCTGTGTGTATAAACAACCAATACAGTGTACGCAAACATACAATACTTCGTGCAAACAAAAGCAAATATTTCCCCTTTAAAACTATAGACTCTGGGGGAAAGTGCTGTTTGCGCACACCTCTAAGATTTGAAAGAAACAGTGAATCCAGTTAACTCTCTGCCTCGCCACCAGGATTACAGTTTTTCTCATGTTTACGTGATATAATATAAGTACTTAGAACTATTGATGGATGGGCCAGAGTCAAAATGGTGCAGTAAAGATGCGGGTGCTTTTGGAAGGCTAAAATTGATCATTAAAAGTTAAACATCAATATGCCTCAAGACGTCTTTTCATCAATAAATACGACCTGCTATGACATGCAGATTTCAAACATCATCATTGTGAACAGCAGGCCAATCAACCAACACAGTAGGTCTTTGGACTGTGGGAGGAAACACAAGAACCCGCAAACAAACCCACTTAGACACGGTGAAAACGTGCAAACTCCACACGGAATATCACGCGAGCCGGAACTTAAACCCAGGTTTTTTTTCTGTTGCTGTTGCTGCGAGGCAGCAGTGCCACTTACTAGGCCACCCATCTGACTGGTTTGCATTTATTAAAAACAATGAAAAAAGGGAATGTGAAGAGTGGGGAGCGCTTGGGGAAATGCACGCTTGAACTTACACGGAGAAACAGACGGTGGAACAGATGAATTATATAAGGTACGCGGTTACAGCCATCATTCTCTTCAGAAAAGCAAGTGGAAATTGCTTTTGAGAGCTGTACTGTCGAGCGTTCCTCCTCTCTGCTTCACGACGTTTCACCTCTCACGTCGTCGCAAGCGGATAGGAAGCGCTTAGAAACGGCTATCCCGAAAGAGCGTCTCTGATCGTGGGTAATCTCCACGGTGACGCCGTGGACGTGTGCGTATCGACGCAACTCTTGCGCGCACCGCACCACAGTTGGGACGATGGTCATTTTTATTAACGTCCGCACGTTCAAAGTCTTTCCGCGAACGCGTGGGGAAATTCCTGTGAGGTCAATTCTATCGACCGTCAAACGCGAAGACTGTAAAGTCTGCGGGCTGAACCTCCAACGAGTTAAACGCATGCAGATTGCTCTCGGTCCAATTTAAAACGGCAGCGCCTGATAGATTAACTCCACTTTCATTAGCAAAATGAGTTGCTTCGCTTTCTCGGAAGTGTGGGGCGCAAGCAGCCAATATTCTTATTTCCCATTGAACGGAATCAGGAAATGCGCACCGCAGACAGGTTTGCACTCGGAGTGTGGATGGTTTCGCTCTTGCTGCTTAGTTTTGCCTCGCCCCTGACAATGTGAGCTTACAAGGCTAACACCCGTTAATCGCAAAGGATTTCAAGACGTATTTTTGGGTTGGGTCACGTAAATTGTGTCACAAACCCGCCTCCACCCGACACAGCCTATCGGTAAGGTTTTATTACATGAACGAAAGGTATCAATTCTTTAATATTTCAATACAGCGGCGTGCTGAAGGAGTAATGAATTGTCGAGTTCTGGTCATTTGACAGAGCCTTACTGATTCGCTGTATCGGTTGGACGTGAGTTTACGTGACCCAACCCAAACATGAGTTATGTTGGATGACTTCACATCTGCGCGTGTGCGGGATTCTGCGGTAAAGCGAGGGCAAGCGCACTGGACTTGCAATCGAGAGGTGAGCCAGGGGGTTTGATCTCCCGGCGTGGCAACTGAAGCCATCTTCAGCTTGCCTAAACCCATCCACGAGCTCCCAACTCTGTGCAGCCAGCAGTATAAATGGGCACCACCAATCGTTCAATTGGCAGGTCGTGTGTAGTGGGGTAAAGTGTGGGTACTCCCACATCGTCCAATTCATCTGGCCAGCATGGAAGAGGAGCCCGAAATACCCTTCGGAGAGACTCTTGCAAATGCCGTCTGATAGAGGTCCTTCTGCCAGCAGCGGTGCGAACACGAACTTTCAGGGCTGCGCCTTTATCTTCATCTGTTTATGCATGAGCGCTGAAAGTAACGCAGCCATGTGCCTAAAGAAGGCGGTCTTCTATCAGCACGCATTGCATCGCCTACCGCGTGTCATTCATTGGAAGCCTGGACGAAGAACAAGGGGAAACATCTCTGACACGTGCAGAGAGATAATATGGAGAGATGCGTGCTGGGTATTACACTGGGAGATAGACGGAGGAGGCACGTCAATCACAGTGCGAGTGCGAGAGACGCGTTGTGCTCACAAACGAGTCGGACATGTCACGACGAGAGATGATCGTCAGCGAGACCCGTGGCAGGGAACCGCGGTCACAGAGACGGAACCGCGGTCACAGAGACGGAACCACGCAACGCGCAGCGGCGTGACGAACTGCGCCGTCGCGGGACCGACATCGAGACAGCTTCATCGAGCAGTGGATAGATATTGGCCGATGTTAATGACGACACCGGCAATACTTATGTAGCGCGTCCGCGTTGTACAATCGACGGGGTTGAGTTTCCACATTGACTATTTTGCTTGGAGTGAGACCAAGCTACGGCTGCTTGCCGAGCCCAGCACATTTAAGTAGGACGCTCACTTATAAGCTGCTTTCAGCATTCATTTCTCCTCCTAATTAGCCACAGGAGAGGCTCAACGTATTGCAATCCTGTCTGCCAGGGAATGCGCGTTATGCAGAAATTGCTAAAATATTAGACATTAATTTTAAAAACTCTTACGCGTCTGCTTTGATTATTTTTTTTTCGCCCCGCCGTCGCATTCTTGTAATGGAATTTGAATCCCGGCATCGCCCTTAATGATGCCGAGATATTTTTTGGACGCCCGTCGAGGCGGCCCCTGTTTACACGCAGCGCGTCGAGCGAGCGACTCCACTGGTGCAGCGGTGACATCTGCGCCCCGCAGAATGAAAGTCCTGCCCGAGGCGGTTGGGTTCCTGCTCCAGGCGCCTGTGTGGCGTTCGTGTGTTCTCCCTGCTGCTCTGCGTGGGTTTCCTCCGGGAGTTGTGTGGCTTCCTCCCACGACTAAAAAAAAAAACCCTAATTCATTCATTGGCCAATACCACTGTAATATAGAGGGCACGGTGTTTGGAATGTTGGCGTTGGCTGATCGCTCGGCTGCCTTCTCCCTCCCCGTTTCTCTGCCGTTTCCTCGCACCTGAAAGTCGTTCTCTGTCATCAATCGCAATTACTATTTTTTTTTATCCGGCTGACTGCGGTCACGTGAGCCCCGTGCTTGCTGTCCACAACTAACCATAGCCCCCGGCTTTAACAGGAGTCGCTGTCACGGCAACAGTGCACTCCACGTGTTCCATATGGATGGGAGAGTGTATCCCCCTCGCATCCGTGCATTCGCTGCGGGTGTCGCGGTTTCCTCTCGCGTGGAAACGCGTTAATTGGCCGATAACATCTTAATATGTATATAGGACAGCAGAGCTTGTGGTGACATCTGGTGCTTGGCTCTCACCTCGTGACTATTACCTTCCCAATGGACCTCCTCGCACCTTTGAGTTGTTCTCTAACTGCAGGCAGAGATGATACTGCGTGTCTTGTTACAACACTGAATTTATTGCAATATGTAACGGCACACGCGCATTAGTTTATATGACGGAGCAGAATACGTGGAGGTTATTAATTCTTGGTTTCAACATCTGTCCAGATGCGATTGCATAAATTGATTGGTCGTTGAGGCTGCATATTCTCTTTTCTTTTGCTTTGATTAAAAAAAGTATAAATGTTCCCAGCTCTCTGGGGCTCTTCTGCATATCTTATTAATGTATTTTGCTGCACAATCTTCAGTGCTACTGTTTACTTCTTGATTATAGTTGGGATTTCATCTGAGTGCAACTTAATGTTGTGAGTTTGTTTAATTGTGCAATCTTGCGTCCTACTGTTTACTTTTAGAGTTTGATTCATGAATATTGTTCCTGTGATTAAGTTTATTTGCCTTTTGGTTTTATGAGTTATTGCCTTGGTCAGCTCGAACATTTGTTGTGTCGCAGAAATCCCGTATGTAGACCTTTAAAGCTCACTGGATACTTTCTGCTGCAATAATAAACATCTATCTAGGCCTACACGTTAAATATTTCACAATGTTTCACACACAAACGCAAGGACCCTGAAATTATTTGCGATGGGGAGTGCACTGGACTCTCCAGCCAGCACTGCCAGGGTAAATCAATTCTCAATAGAGATTAACCGAGGTGAGACCATTCTTAATTACCGCGCTGCTCAAAATAAATGGAACCGTTCCCTGCGTGTTAAATTGTACCCATCGGCACGCGTCGCCCCAATGGTTCACGCATTCGTTATCGTTAAGCACAAAATAAAAAATATATAACGCTCACTGGCTCCAACATCCAACTCATCGTCATTGATTTGTCACCCGTATTTTACTAGGCATACCAGGGTGGTAGCGAGATTGAAATTCCCTCGTGTGGCACCCAGCGGAGACATGGCTTAAATGCCATACCTGACAAAGTCTGTATATTTGGAGTTCGCACGTTCCAATAATAGTGATTAAATACAGTTTATAATGCGCCGCGCACATTCGTTGAATTTCGAGAGCAGCGGTAACATCTGCGCTCACAGAAAGTCCTGCCAGAGACAGTTCGATTTCTGCTTCGGGTGCATTTCTGTGTGGCGTTTGCGTGTTCTCCCCCTCTTCTGCGTGGATTTCCTCTGGGTTCCCCGGTTTCCTCTTGCAACTTCTTACAATAAATAACTTCTAAGTTGAATGAGTATGTGCCACGCATTATACATTGCATTTTTAGTATTATTGTTAATACAAACACAACAGTGGCATCATGCCACAAAAGTTGGCTGTGTGGCTCAGTGGTGAGAACTCCAGGCTAGCGATCAGGATGCTACACCAGCACCACCGACAGCCAGAGTTTGAATCCAGGCAACCATTCAAGTTCAGTGAGTTGATGGTTTTATCGGACCAGCTATGGACGAGATGCATTGTCCAGACATCTAAATAACTACTCTCGTGAAAAGAACTGCTGCAGGGGCGTGCTCCGTTTTTATCGTCTCTGTACATAAACAATAATAATACAGATGTTTATTATTACAGCAAAAAGTACCAGAGTGAGCTTGCAAGCTCTAGATGCGGGATTCCTGCAACACAACACGCGTCGGATTTGACCAACGCAACGACGCGTAAAATCAAAGGGTAAATAAGCTCACGGCAATATATATGTGTGTGCTTTAATGCAGCTGTGATTGTAGCTACACGCGGCTTTCGTGAATAAGAGTCCGTGGTAACATCTTGAAAAGAGACAAAACAACGAAATTACAAAACAGCCCCGCAGACATTGAAGGCAGAACATTTTAGGCAACGTTCCTTCGGCTTTACATTGGGATTTTATTTTTTTACCAAATGCTTGTTACATTGCTGCCTGTGGATTTGTATTTCTCCCGCACCTCTCCCCCCCCCCACCTCGCCAGTGCTTATCTGTCCCAAACATGAAAGCACGAGAATAAACCTTCACACCGTGGATTACAACGAAAAAATCACATGCGTATGTGGCCCCTCCGCGGCACGGCACAAAAGTAAGGCCGTGATGCGTGCAGATTTAATTCAGGATTGTTTAGCTCTGCTCTTCCTTTTCATCCAGGGGAAAGCGTTTCAGTCCAAGAGCGCAAATTTCGCTCACAAGGACATTGATGCCTCTCGCAAAAAGCTCGCCGTTAAAGACGAACGAACGTCCTTTTGTTGCAGTTCCCCTGGTTACGGAGTGGCCTCTCCGCCGTGCCGATACGGGCCGGAACACCTGAACGTAGGGGCGCCGCGTGGCTGCGCGTTCCTCACAATCGCAAGTCTAGGATGACCCCAGCAGCCAGGGGTCGTGATTCATAACGTGTGCGGTTGTGACAAGAGGGGGGGGGGGGTTGGCAGAGCGTGAAAACTTTTTGTTAACAGCATAGATACTCTGTCGGAGAACCTTCCAATAGCGTGATGAAACGGCATGCATCGCCAACCCCACATTGACGTGCAGCCATGCGATCTACGTATTGTGACCTTGGTAACCAGAATCGTTTGGGCAGCGGCGAGTGTTGGGAGTGATCAGCAACAGAAAGATTTGAAAAGAAATTGCGGGGAGACATCATAGCTTTGTCAGAGACAAGGACCTTTCACTATTGATATTGCAAGATCTAATGTGGCCAACAATCCTTGACCAAACCAGGTCATCTCCTTTTGGAGTTGTCTCAGACACCTCACCGATAACTGCAAAACGTCTGGCTGTACAGCTGGCGCGATGGTACCGTGGGAGAGCGAGTACCTCGCAATCAGTAGGGTGTGAGTTCAACTCCTGGTTCAGAATTTACATGGCCCATCATCCCACCAGAGAAATCAACAGCAATGGTTGCCCTCCAGAAAGGCGCACCCCAGCCACAGGAATTCGGGATTTCCACCACTGATTTCGTAGCTGTAAAACAGGTAACGTGCACTACCCCAGGTGTTCAGTAGATCATCAAAACACTGAATCCTTCAAGCCTATTGCCTAAAATATATAAAGAGCATGTGTTGCAGAAATCCGCCGTTCTCAACCGGCGGGTTGTGACCCACCAGTGGGCAGCGAGCGCCACCTCGTCACCTGCGGAGGCCAGACCCAAGTGGGCCTCGAGGTGAAAAAGGGTTGAGAACCCTTTTCAGAAATGTCTGGCAACCAACTGCCCTCTAGGGCATTAGAGAGGCCTGGAGAGGCCATTAATGAATTGACTCCAGTCAGGGTTCTCTGAGATCATCCTCTGGGGCCAGTGCCCGATACCATATGACGATCTGTGGACCGAACACCAGGAAGAGGCTTATTCATTACATCTGTACACGTCCTTCTATTGCCAGTGCGCTCATCGGCACCCTGTTGTGCGAACCTTTCACGAAACGATACTGGAGGATGGAGCAAAGAAGTATGGTGTTTGCTTCAAGTGCCCTCTTTGCGCGTACAACTTATAATAGTACTTTTCTCTCGACCGCAGAAACATTCCGTTTTATCCTCACGGCGGTGAAACTGGCATGTCCAATTTTCATGGCTGGAAGGTGGGCCAAATTAATTGCAACGCTACATTTCATGTCAGAATGTGTCGCGCCAACATCGGTGGGTCGGCTAAAACGGTTACCTCCCAACGCGTGGATATCAGCTGGGCCTAACTCACTGCTCTGACCCAGAAGCCGCATGGACACCGTCCACATTTGAAACGGTTTTAAAAGAAGCGTTTACCAAGTCTGATGGCCTTATAGCGAAGCTCTTGGTTATTACATTCCTGATTTAGTTTCATCCATTGTTTTGTCGCTCTGCTCATGTGGGATAAAGGCGTTGCGTGTACAACATTCACACGTAATGGAAAAACACTCACGACTTCCGTTGAATGGACGACGGGTCATCAATCCGACCGTCTCCTGCTGGCTGCGGCTCACCTCCAAACCTCTGGCTTCACAGGACTTGCGCACTGTAACGTGGCACAAAGAACCGCCCACTGCGCGTCTTAAAGTCTTCTTGACAAATATACACGAGCACTGTTTGTCAACACGTGAAACATCGTCAGCCATGGTTCATCAATCCACTGCTGGATGAAGGCCGCCCCCAAACAGCTGCCACCTCTCATGAGCCCGAGATGTAAGAGTCCGAATTCACCACTCCATCTCTCCTTCACCGACGTCCTCTCGGTTGCATTCTATTCATTGGCTGCCACTCTGGTTGTTACTATTCTTTGCCACAGGCCGTTATCCCTCCTGTTTCGATGTAGATTTTCACGACTCTATGTAAGATAATGGCTCTCAAGAGCTGCTTAATTCGGGATCGCCGTGTCGAGCGGGTCGTCACGCCATCGTGACGTTTCACCTCCCACGCTGGCCCAATGCCGTCACAGTTGCTGGTGGAGGTGATGAGACTCTCGCTGAGCAATGCATCCCGCCCAGGCCCACTGACAATTACTAACACACGTGCATTTGTATTATTTTACATATTGTTGTTTTAATCAGTGTAATTTTCCATTATTTTACTTTCTTCTCCGACAAGAAGGATTTTCTTTTTCCCCAAAACGTCACGCGTTACATTTTCCTCATTTTCCGGAACGGTCGAATTATCAAAAGCAGTTCAATCTTTGAACATCCACATTTGTGCGTCACCGCCGATGCAGAAGAATCGCAATTTTACTGTTCATTACACTCCATGAATTCCTTTTTGGTTTTGTTTTCATAAAGGAAGGACTCGGCAAGTGAATGAAGTCAGGTCGGTTGGTGGCGCGATGCTCTCAAGTTCTAAATCCTTTGGACTTAAAGGCTTTTGTTTCACACGCAGTCCAATCCAGATGCGGCACGCGTGCGGAGCTTTTCCGATCTTCAGGGCACCGCCGATTTGTATTTCAAGACGCGTTCATGTTGTTATCATTCGGAGTTCGTGGGACCCTTGCACACCGGGTCGTACCGCCCGCTGTCAAGGTCGACCCCACATCTGTGGAAGTTCATCGCCAAGGCGGTTGAACGACACGACACGGTTGAGGTGCAACTCCCATGGTTCCTTGCATGCACATCATGTGGCTAGCGCATCACATCCACTATGACCCCGCCAGCATTGTCCAAACCACCAGCTCGAGGGAGGAACGTTGTGCTCTGCAGGGGTTTCTGTTCCACCTCGAGACCCACTCAGACAACGTGCGTCTGGTCCAAACGGACCACTAGGTGTTGAGAGAGGCGGATTTAGATCACCAACTCAGCAATGGCATATTCCTGTTGTACTGCGTGTTCTCATCATTTACAGAAGCGGTTGGACGTGAAGCATTGGTAGCAGCCAAAACTACCCACAGCGCTCCGCCTCCCACCCACAACAGCACGAATAATTGGATTTGGACCAAGTATCGCTTCTGTATTACCAATAGATGAGACGTGTTAGCAAACGCAGCCTGGGAGCCCGATTAGCGAGGGTTTTTTTTTTCTCTCCTAACGATATTAACCAGTTTAAAGAGCCTGGAGGAAATGGAAGGACATGCATGCATTCAGCCCGTTAGCCCAGAGACATTCTAAATCTCCAGATCCGAAGGTGTCTGCCAGTCCCAAGTTGTATCCTCTGGCAACAGTGGAATGCAGGACACAGCCATCTCATTTTAAAAACTTCGCCAAGGGGCAAATATATATATATAATGGTAGCGGTAAGCCACACACAAGCCAGCTCTGAGCCATATGCAAAAGGCAAAAGGCCCATAGGGGACTATGGCAATCCAAAGCAACCACATATAATGTCAGGAAGCTGCCTCCAAGGTCAAGCAGCGTTTTTCTATCTGAAGTTGTGGATACCAGAGACGGGGTGATCATTTCTCCAGAGCTCTGCTGAAATAGTTTCACCGTTATTTTAATAATCGTCAGGGCAGGACAGCGATTACTCAAGATCAAGAAAACAAACTTTAGTAATGCCATTGGCTGAATTGTTAACCCACGTATATTTTGTCTGTTATTAGGCGGCGTTAATGCCAAACCTGGCAAGGAGGTTGCTTGCGAAACAGCTCATAATAATAATAATGATAGCATTTATGGAACGCTTTTCACCCGAGGGTCAGAGAGCTCTGCACATAGAGATTCAGGAATACACGGCTTTCCTTCCACCTCCTGGCCACTTCCCAGTCGAAGCACAGTCACCGGGCATTACGGAACAGCCTCCCATTCAACTATAACGACAAAATCGGGCCCACTTGCAGTGCGATTTGTTTGATTTTTTTTAATCCCAACGCATCAGTAAAGGTTTAGAGGTGCACGTTGACATAATCGCTCATTTCTCCCGGTGCGGTTTTCCGGGTCGCACCACGCGTCGGGTATTTGTTCCCGTGTGCTTTAGCGAGCAAGTGGGCGTCTTCAAAAATGAATAAAGCTCCTGATGATGCCCGTAGCAGATGCCCTGATGATGCTCGACGCTCAGCCCAAACAGGAAAACCCGCCAGTGGAGAACATTAGGCATCACTGGCATCGTCGTCTACCTCCGGATTGCCGTGAGCAATCACCGCCCGGGTTACCTATAGCTATAATTAAAAAATAATAATTTAATTTAAAAGCACCTCGTCCATATTGCAAGGCGCTGCACATAGCAGCAGGTGCTAAAATAGTTTTAGCCATTGAACCGGGTTAGCCAATGGTGGGGTTGTGAGAGCAGAATGTTACGGCCGGATGCCCTTCTCGATGCCAACCTCCTCTAGTCGGAGGGTGTTCGGATCGCTCGGTATCAGGAGCTTCCCCCCAGACCTGTTCACAAAGAGAGAGAGCCTGGC
>JAZEWT010000003.1:3235438-3256464 GCA_036362905.1 Mordacia mordax
TTTCAGATCATGAGATGAGAGACATTATTATTAGTAAGGATTTTTGTCTGTAAATATTACATTAATGCCCACACTGAGCGGCACGGTGGTGCAGTGGGTAGCGCTGTCGGCCTCACAACAAGAAGCACCCGGGTTCGATTCCCGGCTCGGGTGCCTTTCTGTTCTCCCCGTGCCAGTGTAGATTTTAGCAGGGTACTCCGGTTTCCTCCCACCATACAAAGACACGCTGCTGCCTAGGTTAATTGGCCTGCCGAGTAAATTAGACCCCCCCCTCCAAAAAAAAAGTGTGCCCTGCGACGTACTGGCGTCATATCCTAGGTATAGCCCCGCTTTGCGCCCTATGTCTGCCAGGATAGGCTCTGGCTTCCCGAAACCCTGTACCGGATCAAGCGGCGATTGATAGTGAATAATTCACCCACTGAGTGTCTCGCTCCACCATTGCCTCTCTGTACATGTACGGCCCTTTCAATCAATCCACTGGGGTTGAGCGTTAATTGGTCGTCCTTCGCCACGCTGCGAGCAGTGATGGTTGATGATGAGGACTGCACTGGTCGGAGCGGGGTACAGTACAACAATTGACTTTGCTGTACTGCCCTCTGCTGACTCAACGCAGCCCGTGTGCCAAGCAGCAGAAAGTGGCTCCGCTCACTGACAATGCGCTCTCACCGCCACGCAATGCCAGTGCAATGCCAGTGCAATGCCAGTGCAATGCCAGTGCAATGCACTGCGGCGTGTGCGATGTATGGAACCTTTCACGGTAAGGAAAGTGAGCAGCGCTGCAGCCTCACAGCAGAATAACCCGGGTTCGATTCCCGTGCCGTCTCTCTGTGTACAGCGAGGGTTAATCGTTATGTTGACCGAATTGTCCCCGGTGCTCTGTGATGGACTGGCGTGGGTGTAGCCCTGCCTTGTGTCTGCAAGGATAGGACCCGCCTCACCACGATCCTCAACACCAGCACGAGTAAGCGGTTCTGATGATACGTAATCAAACGCGCAGTGGCTCACCCAGCCGTGTCACGAATCATCACAGAGTCATCCAATGATTAATTCTATCATTTGTTTACATCAATTTAATTTGCGCTGTTTGCCCAATGTTCCAGCGCTTGTGTTGTTGACCCGTGTTCGCTGCAAGCACTCAACACTGGTGCACCAGCGCAACAATGGCCCGGCTCTCCGAGAGTGGCTGCTCCGGTCAATTAGCTGTAGAACGCGGGCTACAATGAGCTGCCTCCTTGGTCGCACGGGTGAATCAGGTGCGAACGCGTCCCCTTGACAGCTGCAGAGAGACTCGTGGAGAAACGTAGAGACTCAGAGAGACTGGTGGAGAAACGTAGAGACTCAGAGAGACTCGTGGAGAAACGTAGAGACTCAGAGAGACTCGTGGAGAAACGTAGAGACTCATAGATAAACATAGAGACTCATAGAGAAACATAGAGACTCATAGAGAAACATAGAGACTCAGAGAGAAACGTAGAGACTCAGAGAGAAACGTAGAGACTCATAGAGAAATATAGAGACTCAGAGAGAAACATAGAGACTCAGAGAGACTCATGGAGAAACGTAGACTCCCATCTCATTGTCAGAAAACGTAGAGACTCATAGAGAAACATAGAGACTCGTGGAGAAACATAGAGACTCATCGAGAAACATAGAGACTCATACAGAAACATAGAGACTCAGAGAGAAACGTAGAGACTCATAGAGAAATATAGAGACTCATACAGAAACATAGAGACTCAGAGAGAAACAGAGACTCATAGAGAAACATAGAGACTCATAGAGAAACATAGAGACTCATAGAGAAACGTAGAGACTCCCATCTCAGTCAGAAAACATAGAGACTCATAGAGAAACGTAGAGACTCATAGAGAAACATAGAGACTCATAGAGAAACATAGAGACTTATACAGAAACATAGAGACTCATAAAGAAACGTAGAGACTCATAGAGAAACATAGAGACTCATAGAGAAACATAGAGACTCATACAGAAACATAGAGACTCATATAGAAACAAAGAGACTCATACAGAAACATAGAGACTCACAGATAAACATAGAGGCTCATAGATAAACATAGAGGCTCATAGAGAAACATAGAGACTCATAGAGAAACATAGAGACTCATAGATAAACATAGAGGCTCATAGATAAACATAGAGACTCATACAGAAACATAGAGACTCATAGAGAAACATAGAGGATCATAGATAAACACAGACTCATACAGAAACATAGAGACCCATAGAGAAACATAGAGACTCATAGATAAACATAGAGACTCATAGATAAACATAGAGGTTCATAGAGAAACATAGAGGATCATACAGAAACACAGAGACTCACAGAGAAACGTAGTCACAGAAACACATAAGATCAAGAGGTACCTCCCACCTTGAAATGTCGAGTTCATTACAACCCATTAACTGCAATTGGGTGCCGTCTGGATGTAAATGTAACAATTCCGATTTTCGACCGTGAAATCCGAATTCGTTCTGTTTGTGATATTCTCAGTGTGCCAGCGGAGTTTCCGTTCGCTCCCACCGTTGCTCCCCTGGCTAGAGGCACACGCAATGTGATTCTCGATGAGAATCAGCAGGTAATTACGATATCTACTGAACACAATATATGGTAGCGCCGCATTGGGATGTGGTACACAAGCGCAATATAGTCGTCGACGTTTCGGCTCATGACCCTTATGCACAGCACAACATAGTACACGTTATAATGGCTACTGCCGTGGCGAAATGATTATTACACTGGACTAGCAACCTAGACTTCGCGGGTTCGATTCCTGGTCACGGCAGTGGAAACTGAGGTGCAAGTTTAATAAACCCTATCCCTCCTCCTCTGTCTAGCCAGCAGTGGAGACGAGTAGAGCACAGTTAGTCCATCAGAAGGTCTGGATTCTGTTTGTACTGAGCATTCAAATGTTCACATTTACTCTGTGACCTTTCCATGAAAGCTGCTATGTATGAAATAAATCTTGATATTTTTACCATTTCTGGCAATTATACAGGTGATTAGATCTTAAAACACCAAAATAGACACCTTTCACAAAGCGTCTAGTTTGCAAAAACCACACATACTTGTGGCGATGTTTGTAAACAGGAAGCTTTGATAACGTATGCATTGTCCTTCAAACCTATTGGCCTACACCAGACATGGTTTTCTTTTGAGTCTGATTGCCAATGTTAGCCAGATGTTGCAAAAAGGCAGTCAGCTCAGGACAATGCAGATATCAATCCTGAGTAGCTCAGGTCGAGCTGTTTAAGCTATGGGTACTTTTTACATATGTACACTGGCAAAAATACTCATCGCTTAAATCTCGATATTATTGGAATTTATTGTAATTTAGGTCGCGCATGTCGATAATGTGGAAGAGTAGACCAAGCTACCGTTTGGATGAGGCTCTTCAGAGCTGTTCCTCCAGTGGCCGCCCTATCGTCAGCAGTGGGGACGCCCACAACAACGAGCGGAGCGCCGGGCAGATAAACTCAGCGAGATATCACGGCAGGGAGCACAGTTGTGCCTCGGCCAGTCATCTCTTCTCAGGCAGCCCCTGGCATATGGGTTTGTTCTGTGAGCGCCTATCAGTGGGCCTTCGACCTAGCACTTGGCCTCAAAGTGCACCTGGCCTGGCACAGGCGTCATGGAGGCGTCACCTTCACTTCGTGGCGAACGGCGGTTGTTGTTGTTCACCAAGAAACAACAAATCGACGCCTTTATCGCCCCGATCGTAATGTGATGTGGGAATTGCCGGAACAATACCTACACATTGAAGTTTTCATTATAAATACAAGATGACAGATAAGTCGCTTTAACGAGAAAATCATTAGTTTCTCGGAGTTCTAGACGTTGAATAATGACACTGAATCGTGCCACCGCTGTGTGTTGTTTAGTGGCGCAAAGATGCAAGACGTGTTTTGGATATGATGGATGACACTTTAAACAATGTCTGTAATAATCATAATCATTATCAAGACCCGCTTTATCCTGTACAGGGTCGCTCTGGGCCGGAGCCTATGCCGGCAGACAGAGGGCACAAGGCAGAGCTATACCCAGACTGCGACAACAGTACATCGCAATCTCTGTAATAACAAATGCGTATTATTCCTCACAAAGTAGTTTCCTTATTACCGGTAAAGAGACTTATGCCGCATCCTGTACCGCAAAGGTATTGTTAGGATGGCGATACTATTATAAATTGCTGTAGATATCTGTCACCATTACACTAACGTTGTGTGAAGCTTCTGATCATGTACTTTTATTCACTGAGGAATAAAAGTACATTTTCTATTCCTCAGTAGCGCAGTGGTAACATCTGAGCCCTACAGAGTCCTGCCTGAGGCAGTCATTCCCTCCTTGGGCGCCTTTCCGTATGGGGTTCTGTGTGTTCTTCCTCTGTTCTGTGTGGGTTTCTTCTGGTTCTGCCACAACTGAAAAACACCCGTTAATGAATGCGTTGAAAGCATCTCAATGTAGACTACAGAGCGTCTGGCCCGGTTGGTTCCGTCTGACCGCTTGACTTGACTGCCTCGACCTCTGTAGGTGTTCACGCGCCCCTGAGTCGCCTCCAGTCTAATGAAAGCCTTCGAAATTGACTGCATATGTGCCACGCGTTATAAATAGTATGTATTATTATATTATATTTTGCCCTTGACCCACCACCACCATTGGCAAGCTTCATCATTAGGCAGGTGCTGCTCTAATTGTGCCGCCACTTTGCCGCCACATCTGGCACCGAAGTTGTACTTTCTGAAGCAGTAATGGGATTTGCCCAGCTTGCTGTAAATGTAGTTTTCTCTCGGGTCAAGGTGAACAGACCAGTTAGGACGAGCGCAGTCCATTTGCGAGGATGAGTGAGCCGGGAAGGTCTCAGCATGCGACTGCCGTTGCCATCGCTTGCTCACTCGCTCGCTCGCTGCCCCTTCTTCCCGCTCGCTGCCCCTTCTCGCTCGCTGCCCCTTCTCGCTCGCTGCCCCTTCTCGCTCGCTGCCCCTTCTTCTCGCTCGCTGCCCATTCTCGCTCGCTGCCCCTTCTCGCTCGCTGCCCCTTCTCGCTCGCTGCCCCTTCTCGCTCGCTGCCTCTCTTCTTTAATCGAACCAAACGGAGTGCGACCGTCCTGCCAGTGAAAATGTGACGATATCCCATCGTCGCTGCGTTTACTTGTGAGCTGTGCTGTCGTGAGCACTGAAGTGATTCAACTTCTTACCCAGTTGAATGGAGTCTTGCTTTTCAGGCTCCTCTCGAGTCCTCCTCCGCACATCCTACGATCCACCTCCATCAGTCCACGTTGACGCCGCTCGCTTCCGTCTCCTAAGTGGAAACTTCTCGCGCGCATTCACTGCTTTCTGAATTCTCTTCCCAAGCGTCACACAAGTGGAGTTAATTTAGAACGCCCGTTCAGAGTTCACTCGCGTTCAATGACTCGGTGAACCGATGTGTTTTTTAATTCTTGGCCCAGCCGGGGGGGTAAAGCGGGAGCATTGCCAGCTTTACAATGGTAAAAGTCACAAGTTCAGTTCCCAGTTCAGGCTCATGCTCGTCAGATCGCTTCTCCCTCGGAGCTGAAGGAGGAGAGACACGCGTGGGAAGTCATGTCTGAGAATGAGGCCATGTCCACGTCTATGATGATCTTTTTGAGGGTGAGATGCCAAGTGTAACTCTGCTGGAGGAAAAAGTCTGCCTGTGTCGAACCAAACCACTAGAGGGTTTCATACAGAAGCTGTGGTCTTTGTATAATTTGCACAATTCTCATCTCATTATCTGAAACCGCTTAATCCTATATAGGGTCACGGTGAGCCAGAGCCTATCCGGGAAACACAGGGCGCAAGGCAGGGATACACCCGACGACGGGACGCCAGTCCATCGCCGGGCACTGCGGGGCAATTTAGCCTGCGAGCCAATCAACCTATCCAGGAGCATGATTTTGGACTGTGGGAGGAAACCGGAGTACCTGGCGAAAACCCACGCGGACACGGGGAGAGCATGCAAACTCCACACAGAAAGGCACCCGAGCCGAGAGATTCGAACCTGGGACCTTCTTGCTGTGAGGCGTCAGCGCTAACCACTGGGCCACCGTGCCGCCCATTTGCACAATTCGCTTTCAGCAATACAAGTGAGAGAGAAAAGACAAACAGAAGCCTCAGAGTGCTGTGTTGGCGGTCACCATGCAGCAATAGGTTTTGCTGAAACACGGGATTAAAACACACAAAAGACAAACACACGCAAATATATCGCGCTTAAAAACTTTCCGCATTTTTCTTTTAACTATAATTGTTTCATTTCTTTCACCTTTCAATGTTACGTTCGTACATGTTCTATTAACATAACTGGCATTCCTGCAGAGAAGACTACTGAGACGTTCATGACAACGCACTTGTTCCCTCAGCCGATTATGCAAAAACGGAATCATGCAGCCTGCATGCCGTAGCATTGCTCTTTCTGGTTCTGTAATATGTACATAAACAATAATCATTATATACATACACAGCTTCCTTCTTACTTCCTCTCCAGTGACCTGCGACATCCAATTAAATCTATATTTTAGTTATATAAGTAAATTGTATGTGGAGAGAAAAAATGACAAATGAAAAGCTATAAAATTAAAGAACGTTATTGAAATGACTATACGTGCAAATTGCTTTGCTGTTGACTGTCGTGTTTCAATTGCTCTTCCCGAAGCACCGACTGCCAATGTCTCGACTGAGCCAGGTGAGTGCTGGGCACGTGGTGGGACGAAGGCGCTCCGTGGGGGCGGAGCAGGCTGGGTGCAGCCCAGTTACCGAGACACGCATAGGAGTGGCCTCCAGGATGAACCGGGTTGTCTCCAGTGAGACAACCTGAGACCAGATGGCGTTGGCGTATTCTCCCCCTGCTCTGCGTGGGTTTCCTGCGGGTTCTCCGGTTTGATTCCACAAGAAAACACTCATTAAATCATTGGCCTATGTTACCATAATATAAATTCGGACTTGGTGTCTGGCGGGTTGGCACCAGCTGACCGCGAGGCTGCCTCCTCTATATCTTTCAGCGGAGGGTGACCGGTTCTCTTGCCGAAGCCCAATGCAGGCAGGCCGGACCAAGTTGCACGTAGTTTATTCTTGTTGTTTGGATGGTAACGAGTGCAGAGTCACTCTCGTTGCTTGGATGGTAACGAGTGCAGAGTCACTCTCGTTGCTTGGATGGTAACGAGTGCAGAGTCACTCTCGTTGCTTGGATGGTAATGAACACTCCGAGTCAGTCTGGAAGGACGTTGACTTTGGCGAATCTCCATCGGGAATGTGAGCGCCTGACTTTCCGACCAGTGGTCTAATGTCAACCGTTATGTTAGAGCACATAACCGGATTTAATCTTAATCTCACGCAAAGGGAGGTTCGCCTGTCAATACATGCACAGCTATGTCCAATTTGTTGAAGACGTTTCAAATGGGCTATTGAATATCAAAATTGGCCCATTAGTCTGGTTCGGGGAAGGTTTAGATTTAAAAAGAATAACACGAGGCCCTAATGTTTAAGAACATTACAGTGCATTATTCTGTTCTATTCCCCACGCATTCGAGCGCTTTGTCAGGCTGCCTTCCATTCGGCGGGATGAGCAAAGATTCGTGATAAAAATGCGCCGCGGCACCGCATGGGTGAACAGATGCCGCCACCGATTTCCATTGAGCGGCAGAAAGAGGAGAGGTGTTCGGAAGCTGAACGTCGGAGTCGTTGCGACGAAGATCACATTTCGAAAAAAAAAAAATGTTTCCCAAATGGACGCCATTTCGAAATTAAGCAATTGGATTTGGGGCTAATCGTGCGTACCCGCCGAGGCCCATTTAGACAACATTTACGGTCACAATCACTGGGATTTACCAGCGTTCGGATTTGGATCGGAACACAATGTGCCGACTACTTTTCGCGTGTGCAGACTCGCGCGCACCAGTGCGTCACACGTGTGTAACCATACACCGCACGCAAGGCTAAATAATGTATGTACAGCCGTTTATCGATCCACTGCTGGATGATGGGCTCACCCAACCCCCTGGCCCCTACAATCATGCGGGTTGTTTAAGGAAATGTGCTCTGCAATTTTCAAGCCACAAGCCTGTTATTGGGGCGTGAATTGGACCATGATTGTTGGGGGCGTATTGTTGTTACTGGTTTAAACGGTCGCTATCCAGATTGACCTGGGTTGGCCCGTTGACCCTCAATGGTGGGGGTTTTGGAACAGAATTTCGCAGCCGGATACCCTTTCCTGACTCAAACCTCCTTCCATCAAAAGATCTTCGGATCGTTATATGTTTGGAACCTCCCCGCTGACATGTTCACCAACGGAGAGCCTACCAGGAGTACTGGACTCCAGACCTGTTCACAAACAGAGATCCTACCAGGAGTACTGGACTCCAGACCTGTTCACCAACAGAGAGGCTACCAGGGGTACTGGACTCCAGACCTGTTCACCAACAGAGAGCCTACCAGGAGTGCTGGACCACAGACCTGTTCACCAAGGGAGACCCCAGCAGGAGCGCGGGACTCCAAATCTGTTCACCAAGGGAGACCCTAGCAGGAGCGCTGGACTCCCAGACCTGTTCACCAAGGGAGACCCTAGCAGGAGTGCTGGACGCCAGATCTGTTCACCAAGGGAGACCCCAGCAGGAGTGCTAGATTCCAGACCTATTCAACAAGGGAGACCCTAGCAGGAGCGCTGGACTCCCAGACCTGTTCACCGAGACTCTAGCAGGAGTGCTGAACTCCAGGTGACATAGCCCTGAGGTTCATTTGGGTTCACACACAAACCATCCCACCACAATACAGTTATGATCCATGGGGAGGCATAAAACTAAATATTTCGTGTACAAAATTATTAATTGTGAATACATTATGGACAAACACGGGGATTGAGAGTAATGATAAAAGAGAGTCCTTTATTTTTACGTTAACTTTCAATGAAGATCATACGCGAGCTTCAAAACATTTGAGGAGAGTCCTGATGTTTGGCCAATTGTTTCAGGATTGTCCCTGGGCAAGAAGCAAAGCAGAGCAGTAGCCGTGTAAAAGCAACAATACCAAATATAAACCCATTAACAGGTCCCAGCATCTCATTACTCGCTTGCTGCAAATGCCATTCGTATCTTAATATATTTATAGATAGATGATACTTGTTTATTATTACAGCAGAACGTACCCAGTGAGCTTGCAATCTCTAGATACGAGATTCCTGTGATACAACATTGGCTCCTGTCTCTAACACTGGCTCCTATCTCTAACATTGGGTCCTATCTCTAACACTGTGACTCCTATCTCTAACACTGGCTCCTATCTCTGACATTGACTCCGATCTCTAACAATGGCTCCTATCTCCAACACTGGCTCCTATCGCTAACACTGGCTCCTATTAACGCTATGGGTACTTTTTGCCAGTATACATACATTATACTGGCTCCTATTTCCAGTTCTGGCACATATTTATAACACTGGATCCAGTGTCTAACACTCGTTAGATAGAGCTTGTGGATGCAGGATTTCTGAGACACAGCAAACGTTCAATCTGACCAACGCAACAACGCAACAACGCAACAACGTTTAAAATATTTGAAAACGTTTTACGGTCTGCGCGTGGTTGGCACACAGACAGCAAGCATCGGCTTGTAATGTCCCCACAATCTAGATTTACAAATAATAAACAAATATGTTCACTTAACATCAAGTTTGGGCGGCGCGGTGGCCCAGTGGTTAGCGCTGTCGCCTCACAGCAAGAAGGTCCCGGGTTCGAATCTCTCGGCTCGGGTGCCTTTCTGTGTGGAGTTTGCATGCTCTCCCCGTGTCCGCGTGGGTTTTCGCCGGGCACTCCGGTTTCCTCCCACAGTCCAAAAAGCATGCTGCTACATAGGTTGATTGGCTCGCAGGCTAAATTGCCCCGCAGTGCCCGGCGATGGACTGGCGTCCCATCGTCGGTATATCCTTGCCTTGCGCCCTGTGTCTGCCGGGATAGGCTCCGGCTTCACCGTGACCCTGTATAGGACTAAGCGGTTTTAGACAATGGGATGAGATGAGAACATCAAGTTTTTCATGGCCAATGTTATCCGTCATAAAGCCCTTTTTTTCTTGGGTCGCTTAAATATAAGTGTCATAAATGCTATTGTTGCTGATGTTTAGTTCCAATGTCGTTATTGTTGACGTGCCGTTCTCTCCACAACTCTGTGCAGCGCTTTGTGATCCTCGGGTGAAAAGCGCTCTATAAATGCAGTTGTTATTATTATTCTAAACCCGCATCATCAAAGCTGATTGCTATCATCATCATCATCGTCGCATCGTATTTCATTGTTAATGAAGTGGATTTGCTCTCCAAAACACCGGTGTGTTTACTTGGTAATGAGTTGGCACGTTTGGTCCGCATGATAAACCTTCCGAAATGGCCGTGTCGGGTGGAGACAGGATTACGACACTAATTGTATACGTGAGCCAACCAAAAAAGGCTTGTTTACAGATAAATTATATTAATATTTCCAGACATTCTCCATCTATGAGTAGACCAGAGACACACCATGAAAGTCATGGGGGGGGGGGTTAATCACACTTCACCACACTGGCGAGTGCGAGTTGGTTCAGTTCAGTGTCAGTGCAGAGTCGCTGGGGGCCGGAGCCTATTCCGGCCGACGCAATGCGCAATGTGGGGCTATACCAAGGATGTGAGGCCAGTACATCGCAGGGCACCGGGGACAATTTACTCAGAAGACCAATTAACCTCGGCAGCAGCGTGTCTTTGGAGGATGGGAGGAAAACGGAGTATCCGGCGATAACCCACGCGGACACTGGGAGGACATGCAAACTCCACGCAGAAAAGCCTTGAAACAGGAATCAAACCCGGCTCCGTCTTGCTGTGAGGAGGCAGCGCTACTCACTGCGCCACCGTACTGCCAAGTGCGGGTTGGTGAAAGTGTGAATCTGTACGCTTCATGCAGCACAAGTTATTACCAGGGCAGCCTTCGCGTTTGAACCACGAACCTCTGTGACAGCCAGCGTGTGCTGTTCCACTGCTCATGGGTCCTTTCCGGACATGTGGAGGATTATCGTCTTACAAATTAGTTGGTCCCCATGTCTTGTGAGCCCCGGATAATCTTTTACAATTTAATGTTTTCGGTACATCAATGTGTGTTTATTGCAATGTAAGCAATATAAAAAAAACAAACGCTTACATACGTTATTAATGTAAAGTAAATAAATGAATGTGCAGATCTTTGTTTTGTTGTTTTACAAAAAAATGAATGCGCGAAGGAAAAACACAACAATGTTAGGCGTCAATCAATCGAGAATGACAACACATGTGCACCGCCCTGTGCAGGTAAGCGTGTATGATGATAGCGAACTTCTATCCTCACAAGCCAGATTCGACTCCAGACAAAGCACATGCTACCGATGGTTCCCTGGCACACGGGCCTGTGGCTGACACAGACTCGTTCTCGCCTCGTGGCGAGATTCGCACGATTGAGATTCTCATTGACGAATTTTTGAAATGATCGCTGCAGGTCACTTAAATTCTAATAAGGGCAACAACGCAAAAAATTGATTCATTTCATATTTTTCGTGGAAATAAAGGATTGGAAAACAGCGTAGCTTTAAGCATGTAAGCCAATAGGGAGCAGCGCTTGATGGGGTGGTTTGGGAGAAGAGGGGGTCAAAGTGGGCGGCGGTTTAAATGTAAGCAAGTTTAAGGCAATGATTCGTCAATTCTACAAACGCCACAACATTACTCATGCGGAGCGGAGCAACTTGCAAGCGCCAGTGTTAAGCTGGGTAGCGCAGGCCTCTCATTCCAAATTACCATCATCTCTCGGTCGGTAATATGCTGGAGGTAGAAATCAATAATTAATATTCCGTGTGACATTTCGCTAGCTGTGCACTTTGCTTGGGGCAGAGAGCATGTAAAATTAATTGTTTTGCATATTGCAAGGTGGATCTGTCATCAACAAAAGTGAGTGGGGGAAAAATCAGCGGCCAGGCGCGCGTTATTATTCAAGGTGACGAAGGTAGCCTATTAGCATCTCAGAAATATAGCCAGACTGCGCAACATCCTATCATCCGCATTCGATGGGTTACAGAGCCTTCTAGCGCGCTGCTCCCAGACTCTGGAACGCCCTTCCATTGGAGATTCGATCCGTTGAGACCCTGGGCATCTTCAAATCTCGTCTCAAGTCTCACTTGTTCCATAAGGCTTTCAAGCCCTCTGGCTAACACTGTTAGTGCGGCTCAATGTTGTCGTACCGGGATGATGGATCTCTGCCATCCTGCACCTGCTCGGGAACATTTACTCCTTCCTTGTTTGTTGAAGATGTATTTTTCATTGCTTATTCTACGTCCTTCTCTAATTTATTCCTTTCATTCCTACTATTTCACTTTCAGTTGAACTGTCCCGATGTTGTTGTTGTTGACATGCCGTTCTCTCCACAGCTCTGAGCAGCGCTTTGTGACCCTCGGGTGAAATGCAAGTATTATGATATCTAATATCAAAATAAAAACACTAAAATAAAATAAAAACAGTATTTTCATTATTTCCAGACCGATGCAGTAGCGGACAACGTATGTTGCTTCCAAAGTCCGTTGAATGGAGCTTTTACTGGAGTAAATTATCAAAAGGAGGGGCACGCGGTGGCCCAGTGGGTCGCGCTGTCGCCTCCTCCTCACAGCAAGAAGGTCCCGGGTTCGAATCTCGGCTCGGATAACTCCCTATGTGGAGTTTGCGAGTTCTCTCCCCGTGGGTTTTCGCCGGGTACTCCGGTTTCCTCCCACAGTCCAAAAAACATGCTGCTGCATAGGTTAATTGGCTTGCAGACTAAATTGCCCTCAGTACCCGGTGATGGACTGGCGTCGAATCATGGGCATATCCCTGCCTTACGCCCTGTGTCTGCCGGGATAGGCTCCGGCTCACCGCGACCCTGTACAGGACTAAGTGGTTTCTGACAATGACATGAGATGAGAACTATAGTAAAGCCTCCTCCAGTCAACGGACTCAGCTCTTTCCGAGACAGTGGTCTGCATTGTAAATAAACCAAATCTCATCTCATCTCATCATCTGAAACCGCTTAATCCTATATAGGGTCACGGTGAGCCGGAGCCTATCCCGGAAACACAGGGCGTAAGGCAGGAATACACCCGACGACGGGACGCCAGTCCATCGCCGGGCATTGCGGGACAATTTTAGTCTGCGAGCCAATCAACCTATCCAGGAGCATGCTTTTGGACTGTGGGAGGAAAACGGAGTACCCGGCGAAAACCCACGCGGACACGAGGAGAGCATGCAAACTCCACACAGAAAGGCACCCGAGCCGAGAGATTCGAACCCGGGACCTTCTTGCTGTGAGGCGACAGCGCTAACCACTGGGCCACCGCGCCGCCCTTGTAAATAAGATATGGTCATTACTCTGTATATAAGATCGTCATGTAAAGGAAGCTCGATGGCCCAGTGCGTAGCATTATCGCCTTACAGCAAGAATCACTCGGGTTCGATTCCCGGCTCGGATGCCTTTCTGTGTGGAGTTTGCGTATTCTCTCCCCGTGTCCGCGTCGGTTTTCGCCGGGTACTCTGGTTTCTTGCCAATGTCCAAAGATACGCTGCTGCCTACGTAATTGGCCTGCTAAGTAAATTACCCCCAGAGCCCTGCGACGTACTGGCGTCACGTCCTGGGTATAGCCCCGCCTTGCACTATCTGCCAGGATAGGCTCTGGCCCCCCGCGACTCTGTTCAGAATTAAGCGGATATTAATAAAGATGATAATGATATAAACATTCAGATTTTACGGACTTTTTCACTACCTTTCTGCCCCATTATTCTGTTAAATCGAGGCTTTACCGTATAAGAACATTTAATGAAAACGGCACCATATTTCGAAATTGCACCTTTATTGCCAGCGGTGAATTCCGTTCTTTCAGTCGGCACAATGATGAGAACATCTCATAGGAAGCAATATTTTACAAACGGCAAGGTTAGGAAATTACTTCCAAACGAAATTAATATATCTATTCTGGTGTGATTGAGATTACAAATTATTGTTGGTTGCTCAAATTTGTTTCCGTTAATTCAAACAAAAAATAGATTATTGCAATAGTAATTCATCGCGCTTTTTCCTTGCAATGGAATTTTACTTTTTAAAGCTAACATAAGCGGTTCAGTAATTGGCTTATACCGTGTGGGTTGTGGCTTTTAAACAATTAGTGTGTCTAAACATTTCTGTTTCGGCAAAACTGGAATAAACACACACATACACACAGACAAAGATCCCCCACATAGCCTCAGTAGACATTTGGGGCAAGTCCTGTTGGTGAGCCCACACGAATGGCGGCGGCACGCCACAGGAGGGGATGGGAGACCAGCACCACTGCACGCCCGCCTCTGATGACGTAATGCTGATGTTAGTATACAACGCCAGTTGATAACAACGACACCATTATTCACGCGTCGCCGCGCACATCCCACGCATGTTCATCAACGAGACACGAATACAGAGGCGTAGCGAGGATACCGCAGAGAGGCGGCGGGGGAAGTAAAACAAGCGGTCAGCAGGCGCCAACACGCAACAGACTGCTTCCTCTGTATAATAATAATGTTATCGGCCGAATAACGATGGACTTGATTTTAGTCGTGCGAGGAAAACAGAGAACCCGGACCCACGCAGAAGGGAAGGCGCCCGAGGTAGGAATCGAGCTGCCTCGTGCAAAGGACTTGTGAGAGGCGCAGATGTTATCACCGCACAGTGACCCTGCCGCAAGCCTATTAACTCCGCTCTGATTGGGCCGCGCCTAAGGCCGAGTCGACCTAGGGGAGACCCAATTCACATCTGAAATATTTTCCACGAAACGAATGCGCTCCATCGAATAAAGAACACCGGAAAACAGCGCACGTGCTGCGAGCTGCCCGCGATGATCGCCACGTTGTAGATGCAGAATGCGTAGTCTTTCATCACTGTTTCTGAATCATCCGCAGCCGTGATCGATCCACTGCTAGATGAAGGGCTCCGCAAACCGTAGGCATAACAAATCCACGTACAGCACACGCACGTGGACTTATTCCATCCCTCCGTTGACTGTCGATCTGTCATTGACCTTGACCTTCGGCAATCACCCAAGGTCAAATGAACATCGGCTAGAGGACCGAACACTTGAACACACATTTAGGGGCAACAGTAAACGCGAACATATTCGAAAACATCCATAAGTTAAAGGCATTCATTTATTATCAGTAACTATTTCATCATACACAGGATCGCGGGGGAGCGGAGTCTACCACGGCAACCACAGGGTGCAAGGCAGGGCTGTAGCCAGGATGGGACGTCAATCCACCGCAAGCGACTGGGGGAAATTTAGGAGGCATCCTCGGGAGTGATGAGACAGTCTCAGCAGGAGGAATGCGAAACGCGACAAGGTGGAGAGGGGGAGCGCTCGACACGGCTATTCTAAAAGAACAGCTTTAGAAAGTGACTGTCATGCATCGGGCCTTAGAAACAGTGTATAATATATAATATGACAAAATTTAAATGAGTAAATATATGCCCATTATTTTTTTACTGGCTGAATAGCCCCTCATATAATGAAATATGGGGATGAAATGAGATTGTTTTTACTGGTTTATTCATCGGAAAATGTCTTTGTAAACGACATTTGTTGTGAATTTGCGTGTATCATTAAGCACATTTCCTTCTGAGTTGCTGGCGTGAGTGAAAACTTTACATGGTTTGTATTTGCCGGTGGCGCGGTGGCGCAGTGAGTAGCGCTGTCGCCTCGCAGCAAGAAGGACCCGGGTTGGGTTCCTGGCTCGGGTGCCTTTCTGTGCGGAGTTTGCGAGTCCTCTCCCCATGCCCGCGTGGGTTTTTTGGCAGCTGCTCCGGTTTCCTCCCACCGTCCAAAAACACGCTGCTGCTCAAGTTAACTGGCCTGCTGAGTAAATTTCCCCACAAAGAGTGCTCTGCGATGTGCTGGCGTCACATTATTATTATTATTATTTATCAGACGTCCTTATCTAGGGTGACTTACATCACCATGGAGGTGTGAGAGGAGATCACATTGTGGCGAGGAAAAGGCAGCCATGCATTCAACCGACGCCAAGTCCCGGGTATCCAACTGCCTTGTTGCCTTCTGTTGGCCGGGATAGGCTTCCCACCCCCCTCCGTAACCCTGTACAGGATTAAGCGGTCATTGATAATGAATGGATTCATCGAACATGACGGCGCAACATGCAGTTGCCCATGAGCGAGTAGATCTCGACTGCTAAAGAGTTTGTCCTTACGGTACATTGATTATGTATTGATTCTAACAGCGAATCCTGGGATCGGCTGAGACTGGCGGAGATTTAAAATCAACTGCAGGTTTCTCAAAATTATTTGGGATCAGATGTAACTGGTGACACAAGCACGCCGTTCTCATCTCACTGTCTGAAACCTCATCTCATCTCTCATCTCATTATTTGAAACCTCTCATCTCATCTCATTGTCTGAAACCGCTTAGTCCTATACAGGGTCACGGTGAAGCCGGAGCCTATCCCGGCAGACACAGGGCGCAAGGCAAGGATATACCGACGATGGGACGCCAGTCCATCGCCGGGCACTGCGGGGCAATTTAGCCTGCGAGCCAATTAACCTATGCAGCAACATGCTTTTGGACTGTGGGAGGAAACCGGAGTGCCCGGCGAAAACCCACGCGGACACGGGGAGAGCATGCAAACTCCCACACAGAAAGGCACCCTAGCCGAGAGATTCGAACCCGGACCTTCTTGCTGTGAGGCGACAGCGCTAACCACTGGGCCACCGTGCCGCCCAGCACGCCGTTGCGTGTGACGTAATTACGTCGTATTACGTGAATTCACGCAATAATTAAAATATGGAGGCAGTGGTTTGGCAGGCAGCATATGCGCAGATCCTGTATTATACAACGACACACAGGCACGGTGGCCCAGTGGGTAGCACTGTCACCTCACAGCATGAAGGTCCCGGGTTCGAATCTCAGCTCGGGTGCCTTTCTGTGTGGTGTTTGCATGTTCTCTCCCCGTGTTCGCGTGGGTTTTCGCCAGGCACTCCGATTTCCTCCCACAGTCCAAAAAACAAACCGCTGCATAGGTTAATTGACTTGCAGACTAAATTGCCCTCAGTGCCCGGTGATGGGCTGGCGTCCCATCGTGGGTACATCCCTGCCTTGCACCCTGTGTATGCCGGGATAGGCTCCGGCTTACCGCGACCCTGTACAGGACTAAGCGGTTTCTGACAATGAGATGAGATGAGACACACAGGCCTAGCGGTCTATTGGTCTTTAGCAGTAGCGTTTCTGTTTGTTAAAATATTGCTATCTCTTAATGTATAAATTAAAAATCAACCCATACACGGGCAATGAAATGTTACATTTTCCACGACATAATATATAGTGATGTGTATGTTTAAAGTGCTGGCTATGAAAATTTGATTAAGCTAATGCTTAAAAATGTTTCTCTGCGACGTACTTTAAAATAAAAGGCGCGCGTATAATGATTATATTAAACATTTATTTGGCCTCTTGTAAAATTTATGAGCAAAGCACATATGATCTTAACTCAAAATAATTTTACGAGCAAGATAAATGGGTGTAATATAATTAATTTGAGCCCATTAAAAACTGCAGAATTTGCGTTACTTTTAGATTGCCGTAATACATTAAGCAGATTTCTGCCACAAACTTCTCTTGTCAACTCAATTTTTCCGAACATGCCGTTGGGTTTCCTCTGGATAAGTGGTGTAAATTCGCAGGTAATGGGATGACATGGAGTTTGTCTCCCATAGGACCAGGGATGGAAGAGTTTCTGCATTAACGCTTTGTGAGTTGAGTGATAGCACACTCATATTATCCAGGAGCAGCGTTGCCAGACCTCGCAACCAAGGAACGGATAAATAATAATACTTTTTACACCTTGTGACAGATGTTCAACTTCAAAGGTATTCATTCGAAAAGAAGAACGGACTCAGAGGAGGTGAAGTAACCTGCAGGGGGAGAGGGGAGTTTAGCCACGCAGTCAGCCGGAGCCAACCCGCCAGACACTGCGTCGTGTCTATGATGATGTTTTCGGCCAATTACGGAGGATTGTTTTTAGTTGTGGGAGGAAACAGGAAATCCCGGAGGAATCCCACGGAAAAAAAAAGGGGAGAACACACAAACTGCCCACAGAACAGCGCCAGAGGCAGGAATGGAACCCGGGTGCTTCTTGCTGTGAGACGGCAGCGCTACTCACTGCGCCACCGTGCAGCCTCCTCGCTCCCCACCAGCCAGTCCATGGAGCGGCTCCTCGCTCATTACGCGCCCTACACGCTGTAAATCTCACGCGCTGTCCGGCTATATTATTGCAAACGTACTTTTACAACATTCATTGCCCAATAGCCCACACACTGAAGTAAGTTATTTTTTATTCGTGGGACCTTCAAGGAGTCTCATAACTTACAAACCGCTATTAGAAGCTCAACCAAGAGTCTACTTAATGTTCCTGGATGCACCATCTCACGTTCCGTGACGATGTTTTACTGGCAGGTGCGCCTTACTTTTGGAACAAGAATGCCATGCGCTTCAAACCAGTCACTGTCATTGCTGAGCGACCTGAATACTAATATTAAAATTTCGGCAGCTGCATTTGCATGAATTGACGTTTTTAAGGGTTGTATATTCTCCTTTTTGCTGATCGAAAAACATAACCTTATTTTCCCTATGCCACTGTTGCACTGTGCCTGCGCGGTTTTTTGCCAGGTACTCTAGTTTCCTCCCACCGTCAAAAGACACGCTCCTGCCTATGTTAATTGGCCCGCTGAGCAAAATGGCCCAAAAAAGTGTGCCCTGCGATGTACTGGCGCCACATCTTGGATATTCCCCAGCCTTGTGGCCTTTGTCGGCCGGGATAGGCTTTGCCCCCCTCCCCCCCCCGCGACCCTGTTCAGGATTATGGCCCTTCTTTGTCTATTCTCTATTTATTGCGTTGTGCAATCTTGAGTGCTACCGTGTATTTCATGGTTATGGTTAGGGTTTCACCTTTGTAGAACTTAGTGTTATGATTTTGTTTAATTGTGTGCTGTTGCGTGTTGAATGTTTACATTTATGAGTACGGTTAGACTTTAATTGATGCACATTTAGTTGCTGTAAATGTATTTGCCTTTTAGTTGTATGCGTTGTTGCGTTCGTCAGTTTGGACTATTGTTTTGTCGCAGGAACCTTGTACCATGAGCCTGCAAACTCACTGGGTACTTTCTGCGGCGATAATAAACACCTAAAATAACATTTAAAAAAACACAACACCGACACACACCAGACATCGCAACATAGTCGGGGTGTGCGCGATGGAACCAAGACCAAAACAACTGGAGCCACAACCAACCAAGACCAATGATAAACGCCACATGGGGACTCGAGTGGAGCCAAGGTCCTCACATGGTGAAGAGGATTCAGGAAGGCCAGCATGTGGCAGAAGATTCGCCCCATGGCTTCAGATAACGCAAAGCCCAGAATGGCGTAGGAGAAGAGCTGATGTTTGAGATATGGATTCCTGGCACAGACCTTGTTGAGACTAACAGGTTATATTCAAACAATGTCCCGTAGTTGTCTCATCTCATCTCATTATCTGAAAACGCTTAATCCTATATAGGGTCACGGTGAAGCCGGAGCCTATCCCGGAAACACAGGGCGTAAGGCAGGAATACACCCGACGACGGGACGCCAGTCCATCGCCGGGTCCCGTAGTTGTGTAAAAAAAAATGTTCGTAAAATATTGGGTGCATCGACAGATATCTTGGTAGAATGGATGCATGAATTGCAGTCAGGAAGGTGGATTCTCGATACATTAGTGGCTAATTGTATCTGTATATAGATGTCAGACAAATATAAAGAGAAGATGCGAATATGGGATGTCGTGTTTTTTTCAGATATTGTCCATGATGTTTGTTGCAGCTCAGATTTCAAAAGTTATTTTGTATTTTCACATTTAAAATTGATTACATGTTTAAAAGTTTAATTGATTATGTACTGTAATTACCAACTAAAACAGCAAATTTTGTATAAATTAACATACAGTTTCACTGAATTAACAAGCTATCACTTTTTATACATATAGATGAAGTGCCAGTCGAGATGTCATTCCAGATTAATTCAGTTTTCCTATTAAAGGGGATGTGTGACCAGCGCCGTGCCCGGCCGCCTTTGTCTTTCTCGTGGCAATGTTTACACACTGCACCAGGTACCCGTTTTGCGGCTGCCTCGACCTAGGGGAGACCCAGGACCGGTTCACAAAATCGTCACCGGTGTTCGCCGTGAGCGGCAATCGAACTCGGATCGTCCGGTTTGCAGCCCAGCGCGGTAACCGCAGAGCCACCGCCCCCCACACATGAACAGATCAACAAACAAACATCTCCAGCAAACATCACGCGTTCCTTTACAATCAGGTGAGTGCCTAATGGGACGAGGTACTTCGTCCTGTAAGCGAGGCCACGGAAAGAAAACAAGAATTCGTCGAGATTTCAAATTAAATCAAAAGGGAATAAAACCCTAATTTTAAATTCTAATTATTCAATGTTGATTGCCAAACCATTTGTTTCAATCTCCCCTCCTATGCAACTGTAATGCACATGATAAACAAGCCTTTCTAATCTCATCTGGCTGATTAACTATGTTAATTAAGGCAACAAATAAACAGAAGACGGGAGTTTTTTTCAGGCTAATGATGCACATCGCGTTTTAAATGTGGTTTTATTCAATTACCTCGTCCCCACAACCCACTGGGAAGCGAGCTGTAAGAGGAATTTGTGGGCTGCCTGGAGATTCCTCGAGCCTCTGGGCAAAACGCCACGTGTGGCCCCTCTTCACACCGTCAACTTAGTTCCAAACTGGATTGCATTGTACAGGGCGATCCAAATGTCTTGTGATCCCCGCTTCGTAATCATAATAATAATTACATTTATAGAACGCTTTTCACCCGAGGGTCACAAAGCGCTTCACAGAGCCGCGGAGAGAACGGCACGTCAACAACAATGGCACCAGAACGGAAAATCAGCAGC
>JAZEWT010000003.1:3268121-3278380 GCA_036362905.1 Mordacia mordax
ACAATACCTCCCTTTCCATGAATGTAACTGATGGTCAAATTAACTATGCTCTAACATACAATAGTGACGATTTATGGCTCTTCCTTGACTAGTGCAGCGGATTCAAAGCGAGACAACTTTGTATTTTTGTGTGAGTGGGTGGAGAGGATGAAATACGATGGAAACATAACAATTATTTTCTGTAGCTGCGCGTGGGCAGCCCTCCTTGCCGCCGCTCCACCGCACCCTCCCCTTCGTCCGAGTGGACCGCTCGGCAAAAACCGAAAATAGATTTCGAGCTTGGGAACGGAGAACTCGTGTCGCCGGAGCGACTCGAGTCTCGTGATTCCGCCAGGACGAGTGCGGTCAAGTTGTGATGCTGCCCGTAGCGGTGCTGACACATTATGGTTGCTCTTGTCGTTGTTGCCGCTTTAAGCGGTCGCTATTCAGGTTGACCCGAGTTCGCTGGTTGCTCCCCAATGGTGGAGGTATTGTAGCGGAATCTTATGGCCAGATGCCCTTCCTCATGCCAACCTCAGTTGGTCGGAGGGGCTTCGAATCGTTATTTGTTTGCAATCTCTCTCCAGACCTGTAAACCACGGATGACTCTTCCAGCAGCGTTGGACTCCTGCCCTGTTTGCCAGCCCCTAGCGGCAGTGTCAGACTCCAGACCTGTTCACGAAGAGAGACAAGCAGGAGCGCTGGACTTTCGTTGATGTAGCTCTGGGGTTCAATGGAACACCCAAACCGATCCATACAAAGTGGTAAAAAGTAATTTTCCAAAAGGCCCCCTGACTAATTTGGTCACGAAACAGACTACGACTATTGTCTGCGCGTGCCTTTATTAAATGCAAATATTAAACGCGTGAGTTACAAATCCCAATTGTGACAGCGGCGAGTGAAGTCTTCTGAGCCGGCGCAAACAGCCGTCGAACCCAATCCGCTCGCTGCTGCTCACGGGGCACTCAGGGAAGAAGCTCTGAAATGTTTATGCTGCTCGGAGCGGCCTTGATCTGCTTCTTGGTACAACACTTAGAACTACTGTCCAGCAATCAACGCCTGCATTGAATCGCATGCATTATTCAGAGCAATAAACATTTCCGCGAGTCGCATACATATTTTACCAAGTGCAAATGGTGACACCTTTAGCAGCATCCATTATATATTATTCAAGAATTTCAGCCTCCTCTCCCCTCCTGCTCCACACAATCTCTCCCCCCCCACCATCACCGCCCTCAGCTGCCTCGCTCTCGCCCATTTTAAGAAGCGGAAGTCACTTTAATATCTGAAAGCAATTAGACGTTAGCACTGACATCGTGACTGCAACGCCGTGATTTATTTAATACTTTACTGCCGCAGTGTCTCTCTCGCTTATGTTTTGAGAACTGATATACAAGCCTGTATTTCATCGCCTTGACAATAATGCCACGTTGTGTGTTGACTTCCAAATGCCATCACGTGCGTGTGTAAACGTGACAATGAAACATCTCAAGTGGTAGGCGCCGTTGTCAATCCTCCGTTGGGCCCTATGCGGCCACGCATGTTGGTGCTTGACTCAAGGTTTTCGGTAGCAGACGTGACCCGGGTGGTCTAGGGGTCACTGATGAGTTACCGAGGTTAGATGCCAGCTGCCCTCCCTGGTGACAGTCAGTTGTCCGCTACTGAGTTGGAGGATTCGCCCCAGTTATAAATAAACTTTTGGTTTCCACTTTATCAGGCCGGACAACTGTTAACAAAGGACAACTGTTCAAAAGAGCTAGTTCAAAGGTACCTTCCACCTAATATTTTAAAAGAAACATGATTGTCTGACTGAATTTAGCAGGCTTCAGAAATCACTTATCAGGTTTTTGAAATCAGAAGTCTGATGATGCCTCCAACGTTAATTCTCTTGAGCAAGGCCATGAGCACTTTGGAAGAGAGGTCACGACTGGAGAGAAATCCAAACTCGAGCAGTGCCAGGGAATAAGGAGAGAGAGAGGTGTTCTTACCTATGGTGTGGTGATGCTTGAACAATATTACGTCCTCTGTTGTGCGCCCGTGTTTCTGAATAGTCATGTTGCGATTAAAAGTCTTGTAATCATGAAATATACTTCGCTGCATTCTCAAAGTGAGCCTGATAATGACTCCAATGTTCGAGGATGAAACATTACGTAGGAAAGAGGAAGAACACTCGATACAGCTGTCCCAAAAGGGCATCTGTTAAGAGCGATTCTCATACATCGGGCCGTGAAAACACACAATCATTACACCGACTTTATTTGACACCTTATATTGGAATTTGAGTGTTAACAAATATCAGTTTGACTGACGTGAGACGAGCATGCCAACAGCACAGCATTATATAAAGCACAGTGACCTTGCCGTGGATAAAATTAAATCAAGGGAACCTCGTGAGTGTCTTTGTGCAGTATTTTACGAGACGTATATCTGTAACTTTAAGTTCGTTATTTAGGCATATTTAAAAAAAAAACAGCCTTAATGACCAGAATAGCCTCATTTGCAAGAGCGACCAGGGAAATTAATCTACAAATAACGGAGATTATTACAATGTGTATGATTCCAAATTATTATTACTTTCGGCTTAATGTTTTAATGCTGCAAGTGTGGGCCCTAACGCCAGCACACGCTTGCAAACTGACATCAGAGAGTGGTCAACATTCATCGCAGGAAAGAGAGGTGGTGGGGGGGAGGCGCGCCGTTAGGTGATGCCAACCCTCCGGACAGGAATCACTCAGCCCGTCTGCATTGAAGCAGGAAGAGCATGGTGAGCTGTGCAGCTAGTTTAGCAGTTGTCCAGTGGGGAGGGGCAAGCGAGTTAATTATAATAATAATAATTGCATTTATGGAGCGCTTTTCACCCGAGGGCCACAACGCGCTGCACAGAGATGCGGAGAGAAAGGCACGCCAACAACAACGACATTAGAACAGAAAATCAGCAACAATAAATTTTTTTGTGGCGGGGTTTGTTTATATATCTTGACATCGCTGCAGAACACTGCATCTTAGGGCACCGCGGGCAATTTAGTAAGGACAATAAACCTAGACAGCATGCCTTTGGACTGTGGGAGGAAACGGGAGTACCTGGCAAAAACCGACCGCAGTATCACAATGGTTACTACACCCGCGGTATTAACGAGGGCTGCCGCTGGATTCTGACCGTGCAGCGAGCAGTGCTTGACCGTGCAGCGAGCAGTGCTCGACCGTGCAGCGAGCAGTGCTCGACCGTGCAGCGAGCAGTGCTCGACCGTGCAGCGAGCAGTGCTCGACCGTGCAGCGAGCAGTGGTCGACCGTGCAGCGAGCAGTGGTCGCGCAAGCGCTGAGCCAAGTCACCGTCTGCTGATGCCACTCGCTGAGTTCTAAATTGAATTTCTCCGTCTCGTGTCTCGACCCAGTTGGAATATAAATGCGAGAAAATTGAATGCACTCTGAATGAAATGAGGGCGGCGCGGTGGCGCAGTGAGTGGCGCCGCTGCCTCACAGTAAGAAGGTCCCAGGTTCAGTTCCCGTCTCGGGTGCCTTCCTGTGTGGCGTTTGCGTGTTTTCCCGGTATCTGCGTGGATTTTTCACTGGGTACTCCGATTTCCTCCCATCGTACAAACACATGCTGCTAAGTTAATTGGCCTGATAAGTAAACAGCCCCCAAAAATGGGCCCTGCGATGTACTGGCGTCACATCCTGGACGCAGGTCGGCTTGCGCCCTCTGTCTGCCGCGATAGGCTCCAGCCCCCCACGACCCTGCACAGGATTGAGCGGGTACTGATACTGACTGACCGAATGAAATTAGAAATCTGCGACCAGGTGGATGGCTCACAGGCTTATAGGGCTTGTGATGGTTGTGTAAGAACAGCTCTTGAGAGATTCCAGGTTTGATCCGGGTTCCAGTCACCCTCCGCAATTATAAATGTAAATGTCGATTAACAAAAACTCTATTAAACTTAAATCATAGTACAGGTCAGAGACTTGTGGACGAAGGGTGGTGCAGTGGTGACATCTGTTTACGTGTTCTCCCCTGTTCTGAGTCGGTTTCTTCCAGCTTCTCCACTTTCCTTCCACAACTAAAAAAATACGCATTGATTGGGCGATAACGTAATATATAGGACGCAGTGTCTGGCAAATGTTGGCGCCGGCCGGCTACGTGGCTTCCTTCCCCTCCCCGCCTCTGTGTGGTTCACTCGCTATGCCTCTGTATCCGGTGTCTCGTTCATGACGAGGTGTGGCATTTGCGCAGCACCGCGTTATAAATCGTCTCATTTCATTGTCAGAAACCGCTTAGTCCTGTACAGGGTCGCGGTGAGCCGGAGCCTATCCCGGCAGACACAGAGCGCAAGGCAGGGATATACCCACGATGGGACGCCAGTCTATCATTGGGCACTGCGGGATATTTAGTCTGCGAGCAAATTAACCTATACAGTAGCATATTTTCTGGGCTGTGGGAGGAAACCGGAGTGCCCGGCGAAAACCCACGCGGACGCGGGGAGAACATACAAACTCCACACAGAAAGGCACCTGAGCCGAGATTCGAACCCGGCAACTTCTTGCGGTGAGGCGACAGCGCTACCCACTGGGCCACCGTGCCGCCCGTTATAAATTGCGTTATTTCTATTCAAACAACGCGCGGAAACCTGTAAAAAAGCGCACGCAGCCTGTGTACCGATCTCCATCCGTCGATCTAAAAGTGCCCATCGCAACATCCCGCGATAATCGGTCAGATTCGCTCAAATTTATATCGATGGTCAGCCAAGACGACAAGAACAAGAACACAGCAATGCAGTTGTTCGGCAAATGCTCGTGGCGTTTTACGAATGGGAAAACATCTGTGAGCCCCTCTCCAACCTACACACCGATTTATTAACCACATTCTCCCGTGCGTTACTGTACATCATCAAAACTTTACGGTTCATTATTACAAGCGTGGTAGCAGAAGGCAGTTAACTATCTCTAGACAATCTTTGGAATTCATGTCGATGTGTGAGCATTTCTCCTAAGAACTGCTCTTTCAAGACAGCCGTGTCCAGCGTCCCTGTTCTCTCCTTCGCAATGTGTTGCCTCCCACATGGGAGGCACAATCTTTTCGGAAGTCTGATCCGTCTTTTGCCAGAAAGTAAAATCACCAAGAAACAACCACTCAATAAAAAGGTAACATTTTCACCTATTGCTCAAGAACACGGGGTTCCTCATATTACGTGATCTCACACAGCGAGTGACACGTATGCAACTATAAAGCGTCCGGATAACATTCATTACCGTTGCTCGTAAAACAACAACAACCTTCATAACCACTGAGAGAGAGGGAGCCATGGATTGTTGCCGATTGCCTGAGGAGTAAAGAATGACACTTTGAGAATTCTGAAGATTCAGGAACACTGACAGACTGAACCAAGTCCAACACGGCCGCTCCATTGATGATGATTCTTATCGGAGCAGAATAACAGCTCCAAGCCCGCGCGGTTCGCTTCGCACCGGTGGATTCCGTGTCCGCAGTGCACCTGCAAGGTGGTTGTCGCCAGTCTTCTGTCTCTCGCTCGCAAGAGGGGAGTGAGTTTTTAAATCCCCTCGGGCAGCTGGTCCACCCAGACGTGGAATCGGGTGCGACAACATCCACCAACATCCTCCCCGAGACGGTTCGATTCCCACCTGGGGCGCTTTTCTGTGTGGATTTTTTGTTGTGTTCTCTCCCTGCCTTGCGTGGATTTCCTCCGGGTTAATCAATATCCTCCCGTAACAAAAACAGCCTCTCATTAATGATTGGCCGATATCATCATAACGTGTAAGTGCGAGTGTCTGGAGCAGTGGTTCTTAACCTTGTTGGAGTTACTGAACCCCACCAGTTTCATATGCGCGTTTCGCCGAACCCTTCTTTATTGGAAAAATAAAATGTGATCACCTGCAGCCAGTGATGGCCAAGCGGGGCACGTGTCATCACGAATCATATGAGTGAGGTGTGTGTCTTGACCTCCACCGAACCCCTGAGACTGACTCACCGAACCCCTGGGGTTCGATCGAACCCAAGTTAAGAACCACTGGTCTGGAGGGATGGCATCACCTAACAGCGTGCCTCCCTCCTCACCCCCCCCCCCACCTCTCTTTCCCGCAGTGTTTTTGGGGTCTCTGGATGAAAGGCTCTGTTAAATAAAAAGAATAAATTATTATCTTGTACTCATGTAGGCTTTCACGGCTCGATGCATGATGGTTGGTTCAACATGCTGCTCTTTCGGGATAGCCGTGTCGAGTCCCAGGAAGCCTGAGGATGCCTCCAACGTGAAAGGCGAAGCGTCGCGAAGGAGAGACGAGGATCGCTCGACACGGCCATCGGTTCTTATCGTTGAGTCAAGAGAACGAGTGGCGGGGTTGAGAGAGTGTGCAATCTCACTCAGAGAGACTTCGTGTGACGCGCGCGAGTCGCAGACACAGCAACGCTCACAACGCTTCGCTCAATCAGCTCAGACGGGATCAAACGTATTCTGGGATGAGGCATTCAATGATAACCGTCGTTTTGTACAATACAGTTCGCTATCGTATGCCCGGCGATGGACTGGCGTCCCGTCGTCGGGTGTATTCCTGCCTTACGCCCTGTGTTTCCGGGATAGGCTCCGGCTCACCGTGACCCTATATAGGATTAAGCGGTTTCAGATGATGAGATGAGATGAGTTTCGCTGTCGTTATTTTTCCTGGCCCGTCTAAAAGAGAGGATGTCTGCGTGCTGCTGACCTGGTTGCTCTCGCCTCTCAACAGAATCCACGACGTGCGCTCGGCTCATCACTGACGAATCCAGATGAAAGGCGGACTGGTTACTTCAGGCTCTTGTGCAGGGTGCCTCTTGTACAGAGAGAGAGAGAGAATCTCAATAAACTTCTCGCTGCTGTTGGGCGCACATCAGGGCAGTTGCGTGCCATGGCTGGCGCGCAGGAAGGCGGCGGTGCTCACGCTCTGACTCTGAGACGGTGGCGCGGTGGCGCTTCCGTCTCGCAGCTAAAATGTCCGAGATTCGATTCGATGCTCGGCCGCCACATTTGTGGATCGAGTTTGCGTGTCCTCTCCCCTCGTCCGTGTGCGTTTTCGGCGGGTACACCGCTTTCCCCCCACTGTCCCAATGCATGCTGCTGCCTTGGTTGGTCTGCTGACTAAATTACTTCCAGCGCTCTTTGATAGGCTGGCGTCCCTTCCATGGTATATCCCTGCTGTTTACACCCTGTGTCTGCCGAGATAAGCTCGGGTCACTCGCGACCCTTCCTTGTGTTGCCTTATGATTCTGTATATTGTTTGCGTTGGTTTTGCGACCGGTGCGAGCGTCCAGAGTGTCAGACATAGGAGTCAGTGCTCAAGATAGGAGCCAGTGTTAGAGATAGGCGTCATTGTTATAGATAGGAGTCCCGTGTAAGAGAGAGCATCCAGTGTTAAGATGGGAGTCAGTGTGTTAGACACAGGGGGCAGTGTTGTATCGCAAGACTCCCGCATGTAAAGCTTGCAAGTTCGCTGAGTATTTTCTGTTGTAATAATAAACATCTACGAGATTAAACGGCTATTGTTAATGATGATAACGATAACAATGCCTAGCCTGTGCCCCAACTCAAACTGTTGAAGGATTTCACATTCATTCATTCAATATCAATACCCGCTTAACCCTGTACGGGGTTGGGGGAGCCAGAGCCTATCCAGGCAGATAGAGGGCGGCACAAGACGGTACACTACCCAAGATATGATGCCAGTGCATCGCAGAGCACTAGGGAGAATATATTCAGTCGGTCAATTAACCTAGGCAGCAGCGTGTCTTTGGCTGGTGGGAGGAAACCTGAGTACCCGACGTAAATGCACGCGGACACGGGGAGAAAGAGAACTCGCAAACTCCACACAGAACAAACCCGGGTGCTTCTTGCTGTGAGGCAGCAGCGCTGTTCACTCCGCCGCTGCGCAGCCCATTTAACACACAGATAATATAAAGCCACGGTCACATTTGATTTCTTTATTTAATAATAGGCAAATTATATATATATCAAAACAGAAAGATAGCAACAGAGAATTGCAGTTTAAACTTTAAGCACTACTCTACCATAATATGTACGTTTCCAATGACCAAACTGTTAAATAAACGTTTATGAAATAGAGCAAACCACGAAAACACAATAGCATGTTCAAAAATGTAAAATAACGGGGCCGTAAAGATGTTTTTTTTTTCAGTCAGTATCTTGGAGTTAACCGGGCACGGTTTCCTGCGAGAAAACTTGACAAATGTTTCCAAATTACCGCAGAATGCAATTAAAACAACCGGAGACGTATTAAATTGACCCGTAGATTAAAATAATGTCAACACCCAGCCGAACAAATTAAAGTTTAAATTACACACATCTCTTGCATAAAGTGTGAACGTACTCAAAAATATGACGATGTTAATGACTGCACATGAGACACTGTAACTCAACCACTCTCTCAATTAGCAAAATCGTTATCGACGCTTAAAACCCTACAAACGCAACTTGTGTAGAAGTGTGAAATTAATTGACATTTCGTGAAAATATTCTCCTTTCACAAAGCCTCACTAACTCAGACACGGTTATAAAATGGGCCGGTTGTGCTTCTGCATGTGGCACAGCTGATGCGCCTCTCGTACCACCGATGTACGTACAATCACCAAACGTGTCTCGATGCAGCGATGTCACCAACTGTCACGATTTGGGGCTCGAGGTTCGACTCAGGACCGATGATTATTATTTTATCTACTAACTATACCGGCAGATTGCTTGCCGCTTGTTTCAGAACTTCGCGGTTCAAACCCCACGGCAGCTCTGGTTAATATCGTAAGTTGTACTGACCACAACAAACGTTTCATCTGAGCAGATCTATAACACGTTTTGCTGCTTGTGTCTGCAATTCGCGGTTCGATCCCCGTGGCCGCCCTTGTTAATTTTGCACGCGTATTAACCATAAACTACGTGCCCACGTTGAAGCTACAGCGACTCTCTTCGAACAGAATAAGCCATTGTGTTCTTGGTCATTCCCCAAATGTGGGCTGGCATGCGTGACCCAGTGGTAAGAGCCACGCCTCACAGAAAGAAAGTTCTGTTCAAGGCAGTTCGACACCCACCGTTTGTGTTCTGCTCCACATTATCTGGTGGGTTGGCGCCCTCTGATCACCTGGCTACCTCCCCCCCCTGCAGATTCCTCGCTATGCCTCCGTATCCCCGTGTCTCGTCCATGACCAGGCGTGGAATTTCCACGTGTTATAAACTGTATCATTGTTGTTAAATTTGCCAGATTTGAAAATATCCCACAAATACTCAATTTAGATGACGAGTATCCATCACTCAGCACGGTGAAACGACCACACACTATGCGACCACGACACCCTGGCCATAGCTTTGCGCTGTGACAATAACACGAACATCACGCACCAATGATTTGCTTTGTCATAGTGTGATTTTGATAAATAAATAAAATACCCATTTTTATATTAAAGATGCACGCATCGTGAGCAAAATAACTGATGCTTATCGGCGAATTGCTAAAATGCCTACGTGTCACTATGGTGAGAGCCACACAATTGTAAACGTCTGTGACCGTCTATAACCCAAGCGCACAACACGACTTGTAGCTCAGCAAGTTCCTTACTTGATGCCTGGAATAAATAAGTATGGCGAACAAGCAGACTCTCCTCATTTGCAAAATGGCCAAGCAACCACAGGTCACGCAATGGCCACGCGTACCTCCTACCTCGCATCCAAACGTTCAGACTTTAAAACAAAAACAGACAAGAGCAGCGAGCTTCTGCAGAGAGAGAGAGAAAAAGAACAAAGAGCTCTGAACTCTGCCGGCTTGGGCTGCGTTTTGCTACGGGACGAATCTGCCATTGATGGGACATTTCCTGGCAAGGGCGGTCCTAGAAATTCTCGGGCTTTAGGCAAAATTCATGATGACCCCCCCTCCCACCCCCCGCACAATGATTAAAACGTACGAACATGAACGTCGCTTGGTCAAACGCCGCCCCCCTCCCCCATGGTTGAGACCGCTAGTGGGTTTTAGATTAAATACACGCAGAGGTGAAAGTACAGCGAATTCAATGTTGCGATCGAATCGGAACCCCCACCTGTGTCAAATTCACTGCTTGGCCACGTTCTGACCGGTACACGGCGCCGGACCGTACCGGCTTACTTTCACATTTGGATTGGAACGTCGTAAACGATAGCCCTAGACGCCATCATCGCGATTAACAATGCGGCATCGCCTCGATTGACAGTGCTTGGTACAGTGCCTGGTACCGATCAACACACTGGACGAGCAATCCGTA